>BQNB010080609.1:0-29883 GCA_026074375.1 Tanacetum coccineum
ATCACTCATTTTAAGCCCTAAAAAACCCTTTTCGGGCACAAGATAGGCACAAGGAGTCTTGTACCCTTATCTTACTTAAGTGAACATCAAGATAATGGCAAGATGAGGAGGCGACTGAGATGAATAACTTCTCCAAGATAACTCTTTGAATGAAAAATGACCAAGAGACTTGTTAAGGATGATGAAATAAACCTTTTGAGTATGATTCTTGTGTTTAATCAAGATTTTGAATGGTGGATGATGGTGGTCATAGGGTGGCCAGATTTTTGAGAGTAGAGGAGGAGGAGATTTGTGTTTTTTTAGAGAGAGATAAAGAGGGATAAGAGAATAATGTGTGTGAGATAGAGAGAGAGCATGGATTAAAAATGATGGAAAATAGGGAAATGAAGTGCATAAATATGTGAAAGGAAGCAAAATGAGAGGATTGGCTCCATGGGAAGACCATGTTTGGTTTTTAAGGTCTCAAGGAGGGGGGAAATTTTATATTTTTTGTTTTTATTTAGTGTGTATTTATTTGATAATTATTTGTAGGGGTGAGCAGAAGAAACCGAAAAAACCAAAAATGAACCGAAAACCAAAATAATCGAACCGAAAAAACCAACCGAAATTAGAAACCGATGGTTCAGTTTTTAATTTTTCAAAAACTGAAAAATTTCGGTTCGGTTTCGGTTTTTGTTCAAAAACCGAACCGTAAAAACCGAACCGAACCGAACCAAACCAGTTTTATAATAATATATAATTAATATAATATAAATAAATAAATGATAACTAAAAATTTTAAATTTATATTTATTTTATGGATGAAATTATTATAATATATATTATCTTAATGTTTATATATATGTTTGTCGTGTACGTGTGTTTACTTGACAATATGTCGTTACAATGACAATGATCATACTATGTGTATTTTCACATGCATGTGTGTGTCTCTCATTTATATGTGTATAATTGTAAAAATTTGTGTAAACATTATTAGGCTCATATTGACAAAAAAATTAAAAAAATAACCAATTTTCTACGTAAAACAAGTTTATTAATATAAATTAGCAAAAACCAAATTTAAACGGTTTGAAACCGAAAAAACCGAACCGCAAAAACCGAGAAACCGAAAAAACCGAACCGCCAAAAACCGAGCGGTTTCGGTTTTTGGTTTTATAAAAACCGAATATTTCGGTTCGGTTTCGGTTTTAGCCAAAAACCGACCCAAACCGAACCGTGATGGAACCAGGACCATCATCAAGTTTTGCAATAATAGTGTTAATTCGAAAAAAAAACTCCATTTTTATTAAATGCATCTCGTCCATAAAAATTGTGTTTTTTGTTTTGTATATATTTTTAAATGCATATGATGAATATGTCTCCTAAGCTAT
This sequence comes from Tanacetum coccineum, assembly GCA_026074375.1. Taxonomy (NCBI): domain Eukaryota; kingdom Viridiplantae; phylum Streptophyta; class Magnoliopsida; order Asterales; family Asteraceae; genus Tanacetum; species Tanacetum coccineum. The sequence goes on from BQNB010080609.1 coordinate 1,374, forward strand.
GTTTGGCGACACGTAATACTGTAATAATAATAGAGTAGCAGTAAGCAGTAGCAATAAGCAACAACAGTAGCAGTAAGTAATAACTGTTTGTTTAAAAAACATGTTTGATAACGTAGTTGTAGCTGCATTTATAAAAGCGTTTTTTACGTATATAACCCATTGAATCTCGTGATATCCTATAGTAACCCAGCTTCTCTGACATTACCTTGTTAACCCTGAACATCACGCTAAAGTAGTGGTGATGACCTCGATGAACATGTGGTTGGCAAGAAATTGATGAAACGCAAGCTGCAGCCCTAATTGGCCATGTCATAGATCGCGCACCATTAGTAGAGATGTATTTAATTTTTGTCAGTTGCATGTCAGAAACCCTAGTTATACATCGCATTTTTAATGGTCATCATGCAGAAATAGAGGTGATGATCACTTTGGGAATCGCAACTGATTTTACCATTCATAGCAACGAAATGACATATGAATGCCATAGCAGTAGTATTTTGTTGTTTTTGCACAATTCGAAACAAGTTTTGAATGTATAAAAGATAGCTGATAGAGTCTCTAAGATATGCATAGCTCAAGTGCAAAAGAAATCAGTAGTTGAATCGAAGTAGTTTTGGTAAGTTGATTTGGTGTGAAGTTGTGTTGTGGCTTTGGGGACTGTTGTGGTGTAGTTGTGTTTTGCGGTGGTTTGAGGCGGTGTTGCTTCGGTGGTTGTGTGGGTTTTCTTGTTGGTGACTGCGGGTTTACTTGTTTTGTATAAGATGAATTTGGACAATTACGAGGTATAATTTTTGTATGTTAAATTATCCTTTATTTTATATTTGATGTTTATATATGTAGTAATATATGGTTTTATCTTTTTTTTAATTTAGGAACCTGCTGTTCTTGTGACATGTAGAAGTAGGTTAAATTTGATTAGAACAATTAGAGAACGAATTAGTAATACTCCACGGGAAGCATTATTTAGGAAAACTTGTTTTGGTTGGTTTTTAAATCTAGATGATTCGCCGGAGAATTGTGTTATAATGCATTTTATGTTAGGTCGGCAAGTGGAGTGTTTAGGTGGAGAAACGGATATTGTTCCTTTGTCTTATCATATAGTTGATGATTTTGAAATACAATTTGGGAAGGAGGAATTTTGCCTCATTACTGGGTTAAGATTTGGGGTAGATTATAGTGCTGACTATAAGAACGAGGATGATCCTATTCCTTTTAGGCGACGGGTGTTTTCGTCAGCTAAAGATGGTAAACTTATAATAGGCAAAATGTTGGAAAAAATGATTAATAGCGAGTTGTTTTATATATTAAACGACCACGATGCTGTTAGCCTTTGTTGTGTAAGCATTTTCTAGTTTATCTTATTAGGTTTGGAGGATAGACGTAAGGTCCCTGATTGGATTTTAAGGTTAGCAAATGATAGAGATGGTTCGGACATGTATCCTTGGGGTTCGTATGTTTGGCCGACATTGTACTCTCAATTAAAGAATGCAAACGTTAAACTTTGGCATCCCTTATATGCCGTCGAGCAGGAAAAAGTTGATGATACTAAAGCGTATTCGGTGTTTGGATTTACTTGGGCATTTAAGGTATGTCATATGTTTGTTTATAATATTTACTTTGGCATTTAAGGTATATGTATAACATTAACGAATTGAAGCAATTATTTTTTTTTAGATATGGATATTGGATTCGTTCCGAGTAGGGGCGTATGAGTATTATAGACGTCAAAGGTGTTATCCTAGAGTAGTTGCTTGGAGTGCTAAGAGGAAGTGTTTTTGAAACATGCTCAGGGTTTTTTTCATGTGAGTATTTTTTTTTAATTTTATAGTTTATTAATTTGATTACGTATTTTATTTCATATTTAATGTCCTTTTTTTATTTTAAAGGGATGTCTACTTATTGCAAGATTAACACTAGATGAGAATGAGGCTGTATCGGACTGGTGGGTTTCGAGTATGGCATACTTTGATGGTTGTATTAGTGAAGCAACACGAATACCTCGTCATGTAAACCGACAAAATCTTTCTGATGTTCCATCAGAATTTTATCGAGAATTTGAGGAACAAAAAAGGGCGGTGTTTCAAATGACGAAAAGGGACGCTGAACGCGAAGAAATGTATGACCAAATGCGTAAGTTTATGCAGGTTATGAATGTTGGCCCGGTGCGACAAGCAAAGAAAGGACCGATCATTGTCAGTCAACATTATGGGTTAAGCGATTTTAGTGGATTCCAAAGCATGCAGGTATAATTTTTGTGATTTTAATATTCATAGATTTTTTCCTTGTTGAAAACTAACTAAATATTATAATTATGTATTTAGGGGTTTCCACATGCTGGTCCGTCTTCTCTCCCGACGCAGGCAAACAGCTCTTTCTTTGAAGGTGCCCAAGCGACTCATCCTCTTTTGGCATAATATGGCACGCCAATTGGCAAACCCCAATGCCATCCCATCCTGGTACTTCTAATTGGCAAACCCAAATGCCATCGCGTTCGGCTACTCCAAATTGGCAAACCCCTATGCCATCACATCCTGGTACATCAAATTGGCAAACCCCTATCTCGTCGCATCCTCATGATGCTGGCTTATTCAACCCGGTAATCCTAAAATTATTTACGATTATGCTTCTATAGTACTAACCATCATGAAGTAATAAATGTTTATTATTTGTTTTTTTAAATATAAAACGAGAAAGGAGGGAAGTTCGTCCCAACATGTATAGGCGGACTCCATATATGGATTTGCCTCCTACTACAGTTTTACCTAAGAAACGTGGTGATAAAACTAAGAATAAGGGCAAGAATGCCAATATATCACCTTTGAATCTTGGGAATGCTTTTGCTGATGACAATGTCGGAGAGGATGACATTATGATAATGGATGAACGTGAGACTGGTAATTAATTTGTTTATGAAAACATTGACCCTAGTAAGGTAATTGTTAGTCTTCTATTTAATAATTAAATAAAGTCAACCAATTATGTGTATTGAGATTGGTTTTTAACCTGTTTTTTTAGGTTAGGCGAGAAGATTATATTGATTGCATGGAAATTCTGTTAAACGCCTATGATGTTTATTTAGATTTTCATATGATGAGTTATTTAGTTCCAGAGTACTTTTGGCGACAAATAATTCCTCATTTGTGTATGGCTGGATTCCACAGCCTGATGCCCCAACCAATGAGGGTGGTTGTCCGGGGACGTAAGTTTAATAATACAAGTTTAACAAAGGTGAAGTATTTTTATTTTTCCCAAAAATAGATATTTATTTGTTAGTAAGTTTTGAATCAGCACATGAATACATGATTGAGGTACTACTTAGATAGAGGCCACAAAATGCAGTGGACAGTGTCCTTAAAACGGTGGAAAGTATGCTTACATCCGGAAACGAATCTGTTTATTGATACTGACCAGGATCAACACATAATGAACAAATAATGGATAAACGCTCGAACCCATCATGAAATGATGTTGATTGGGTACTTATTTGTGTACTTATTTGTGGTAAAACTTTTAATACCTTTTATGCATGATTAATATTTAATAAGTTATTTAGTTGGACCCAATTTTTTGGTTTTATCTTTGTAGATGTATATGCCCATAAATGCTGGAGGAAATCACTAGGTCACAGGTGCAGTAAACTTACCCAACTCTCTATTTTATGTATTTGACTTTATGCATAGCGAGGGAACAAGGTTAATGTTAACACAACAAATTAGAGATTGGACACCCGTAGTTAATGGCATTTTGCAAAGCCATGGTTGTTTCAACGGAACTGGACGACAACCCTATAATTTTCATGTTGTATACAATGATGGTTTGGGTTACCCGGTCTCTTAACAACCTAACTTCAAAAACTGTAGAGTGATAACTTGTTGGTTAATCTCTAAGTTATGTGTTGATCAAGAGACAATAGTGGCATGCAGATAGACAAAGTGTTTGGGAGAACATTAGATATCTAAATGCAACAAATGTACTATAAGTGAGAGATTGAAATACTAAGAATTGTGGTTATGATTAGTTTAGTTTTTATACAGTGTATGTTGAAAGACTAACAATTTGCATGAAGAAATATTGTATATATATTTTTTACTTTAACAACTTATTGCAAGGAACATATTAGTTTGATATACCAACAATAAGTAGACATTAAATTAAAAAAGCATTACAAGCGATGATAATTGTTGTAATACAACTTGATTAAAAAACATAAATGGCCAAATGTAAAAATAAACACTTATAAGACTAAAATTCAGTGTCCTTGTCGAAAACCTTAACAATTTACTAATTGTAAAAATGTTTAAGGAAAGTTTTTTTAATGATAGACATTTACGAAGTACAAAACAAATTTGACTTTGATAGACAAAGATAACCATTAGAATTGAACAATTTCCAATGACTATATAGAAACATCACATACATTTTTATTCATAGATTATAAACATTACATAATAATAAAAATATTACATAATTTGAGGAACCGTATCTTTACAGAAAACCTTAACGACGTTTCTCATTGTAATGTTAGGGTAATGCATTAATGGTTTAGGAGAAAAAACCAAAACATTAGCAAGTATCAAAGCAGCTCCTACAGTAAAATCCTTTACATAACCACCCTCACCAATGACTTTGTAATGTATTGTTCCAGGTATTGTACCTGTGAGATCTTTCATAGTCACTGTGAGATCGCCAATGGCATTTGGAGAACAAGACTTCACTATTGCAACAACTTGGTCAAGTTTCCCATTTTTCAGAAAGTTTTTGATGTCTCCCAAACATCTAGTTACAGTGCCACCATTAGTATTCACATAGGTAGTGGTGCTAACCCACGACCCACTCTTAAAATCATCATCCTCACCCACATCTTCAACAACTTTCTGCATATATTCTTGTGTCGACATTAAAGCCCCATCCAAACCAAAAAATAAAAACCTTTTCTTTAAGCACCTTGGCTTGCTGAACAATACCCGCAGGACCGGGTATTATCCTAACTTGATTTTGGTTTGAGTGGGATGTTTCAATTTTGTGCTACTAGAGGGACGGAGAGCGGGTGTTAATCGGAGATCAAGATTGAGTTCCCAATGATCATCTTGGTGATTGATATCATTTGGTTCGTTAGCCATAGTGCGTATCTGTGTGTGTGAAAATGACTGATATTTGAGAGATGTTGTGTGAGAAAATGAATGATGGTAAAGGGGTATTTATAAGGGATATTTTAATTATTAATAAATTTATAATTAAAAAAAATGAAACTAGCATGTAAACTTTGTAGGAAATACCGTCATCGCTATCAAACCTTTCTGAACCAAATGGACCTTGACTGTATAAAGGGTAATTTATCTTCAAAAGGGTTGGGTCTAGAGTGTCAGGATGGACACCAATTACTGTGTAGAAACATGATTATGACAATTCAATTACTTTGTAGAAACATTGACTTGACAAGTCCATGCAACGTAGTTGATCAGTTAGTATTTTACTCGATTTATGACATGATTATGACAATTCAATGACTATTTAGTGACATTGAGTTGACAAGTCCATGACATATATTTCATCACTTATTATATTACGCGATTTATGACATGATTCTGACAATTCTATTACTTTTTAGACAATTCAATTACTATTTAGAAACATTGAGTTGACAAGTCCATGACGTCTATTTCATCACTTACTATTTTACGCGATTTATGACATTATTCTGGCAATTCCATAAATACAAATTTTCTTTTTATATACCTATAATATCACTTCAATTCTAACATTTTTAAACACAAATTTTCTTTTTATATACCACGTGTCAAAAATCTTAATGGCGTGTTCGGTTCCACATAGTTTTTATCAAATCAAATATATGGTCAAGAAACAAATTGAGGAGGATCGAGGTCTTCAGATGGCGATTATGAACTTAGCCCGTGAATTTGATAACGCGTGCACAACTAAAGATGAATTGCGTAAAGCATACGAGGAATGCAGAGACATTCCACTGGAGCAACACGCTTTGATTGAAAATTTTCTGAAAATAGAATCTGATAAAGATTACGAGATGCATAATGCTTTGTTTAGGAAGGCGACAAAATTGAAAATAAAAATCATTGGTTACAACAACTTCAGTTTATGTTTTGTTTTTTTAATTTATGTATTTTGTTAAAATTTCGCATTGTGTTTAATCTTCTTATTGTGTTTAATCTTCTTATTGTAATTTGTAATTTTATTTTAATGAATGAGTTATGTATTGTGTTTAAATTTGTTATTGTAATTTGTAATTTTATATTAATGAATGAATTGTGTTTTTCTGTTTAACTAAAATTTGTATCGTAACGGGTAGACATAAGTTAAATTAAAATGACATTACTGAAGTAAAAATTATATTACTAAAATTAAAATTACAATACGGAATTTAAAAATACAATACAATAAAGAAATCTACAAAGCATCCATACTTAAACATTAAGCAGATAAAATAACCTACGCAAATTCTTAAACATTAAGAAGAATTAGTGATTCTTTGTATGGGCCAATGTAAAACGATCCACCATTAGCTTCGATACCCACATTATGAAATTGTTGAGATGGACGGTCGTACACTTGTAATGTGTAAACCATTTGTTGGCCGCTATCAACTTCAACAATTGGATCTTCGTCCCTGGTAAATCCAATTCATTTTGCAATATTTTGGGAGGGAATGATGAATAACACTCTCCAGGATGTTACAACAGCAGGTTCCACTTCTAATAACCATGAACAAATATATCGGTTCTCATAATAAATGTGGTTTCCTGAAATTAAAAGAAGTTACCTTAGCTTTGAAATATAAATGGAGTTATAAGTTGGTTTCTTAACTGAGTAGGTATGTCTAATACATGAAATTGGTGGTTAATCAAATCAAAAGAAACAAGCATATAGAGTTTGTAAGAAGAACCACACATTAAAACGTTAGTTAGAACAACCCATAAGATACAACTACCTATAACTGCAAGACCCCACGATCGTTATATCTTATACCTACACTAGGAAAACAGTAATTCCAAGAACAAATCCAAGTATCCATGTCAAAGTATACATTAACACATGCCATGGTCCGTCTTTATGTCCACGCTTTTGTATTAAGAAGATTTATCAAAATACTAAATTTATAACTTTTTAGTCATTTGATGAACAGTACTTTTACTGTTCATGTATATTTTATAAAACTATTTTTATAAAATTAATCATCGTAACCTCGTAAAAGACATATCTTATTCGTTTTAACTCCGATTTTAGTGATTCTTTCGAGCACGTCTTCGTAATTAAATGTTCTATCTAACAAAGATATTTTCCAAAAAGTTTCTGTAATGAATAGTAACTTGTTTTTATAAAATTATTTTTATAAAAGTATTTATTATCGTAAACTTGCAAATGGCGTATCTTCTTCGTTATAGCTTGGATTTTCGAGTTCTCTATATGCCTACGATCTTCATGACTTGTAGTATTTTATAAATATATAAAATAAATGTTTTATTTTTGTAATAAAAAAGTAGGTTTTTATATATTTTCATAAAATTGATTTTATAAGTTTTTAACTTATATAAAATGCTACAAGTCATCTACAACACTTTATACTACAAGTCCCATATATTTTAGGTCCTTTAGTCCATCATTTGTCCAAGATTAAAAAGTCCTTATATTTATTTATTTATAAACTTTGATAAATAAACCTTTAAGCCCTTAATTTATATATACTTTCATAAATTAAACCATACTTGTATAATGTATATACTTTCATTCCAACATGTTTTTAACATCAATATAGCATATGAAAAAGTATATCAAACCATGATCAAAAGTAAAAATCCATTTTACATGTTAATATGTTTCCAAGATGGTGATTTACTATATAAACATTATATACACATAAAATCATAAATATAAAGAGTGTAGGGTTTTTAGATGACCTTAAAATGAAGTATGATGAAGAGAAACAAGTTCTAAACCCTAGTTTAGAATCAAAACCCAAGCTTCCAAGACTAGAAAACCCTAATTTCCAAGAAAACCTTAATCATGCACTTTTCTTGATTAACCCTTTTAAACACTAAGCCAAGCTTCCAATACACCTTAGATATGCCTAACAATGAACCTTGTACACTTGGATTACTTGTAAAATCAAAAATATGAAATGTATATGTGTTTGTATTTTGAGTCGTGACCTAAGAGTTCTTTGGGAGAGTTTTTGTGTTAAGTTTGCTAGTAAAATAAACTAGTGAATGAAGAGTTGGAATATGGTGCCTTTTATAGCAAGATTTAACTAGCTAAGGTTACTTTAACTTAATCATGGTTAGGCTTGAATGACCATTGTGTAAGAAACCCATAGGGGGTGTGGGCTTGTAACCTTTGTCGTTTTTGTGTTCTGAATATTTCATTAATAGTCATTTGACTATTTGACTTTTGTCAGTTTATTGTGATTAATAATCCCTTTTGGAAGGTATTATTGTGTTATGTGTAATCCGGGTGGTTTGACCCGTGAATTTTGATTAATGCTGAAAAACGAGTCTGACATGTCCGTTAATGTCCAAATGAGTTTTGAAGGGTGTAAAGTGAAAATATGTCGTGTAAATACTATTGGTTAATGGAAAAGTATTTTTAAAGTGAATAAAAATGCTATTTAACTTTGGGGTAAAATTTACGGTTAAGTTATACGGGTATTTAAGTGATCCCGACACGAAAAGAAAGGCCCGAGAGTCCCTTGGATCCCATGGTCGGTCATAGCAAGAAAAGAGAGACAAGGAGGCTTAATTTTAGCTTCTTTGTCTAAAGTTGTACACATAAGATGCCATTTTTCCCAAAAATCCTTATCATTTCATTTTCAAAAAAACACACACCTAAGAGTGTGTGTGTGTGTTCGTCCGCACCTACAACAACACAAACACATAAATTTTTAAAGTTTGATCAAGAAAACATGAAGACATAAATATTTGGGGTTGATTCTAGTGTTTGGTTATTCATTTAAACAACGTTTGGGTTGTCCGGTTCGTGTCGAAATCTACAAATTTGAAGATTTTCTTGTAAGTTTTCAAATTTAAATTTCGTTTGTCCTTTTGGGTTTATTTTGATGCATAAATGTTAGTTGTACAAGTTGATCGTTGTGAAAATTAATTTTTGGAAGCGAAACGAAAGAAAAAGGGGTGTTTGGTTCGTGTGAAATAAAAAGGAAAAAGAGGGTTTTTGTAGTTTTGATGTTGTGGTCGTGATGGTTGAATAATATATGATGCTAGAATGCTTATTTTTTATAGTAGCTTGTATGGCTTATTCGGGCTTATTTTTAAGCTATTTCTTGGCTTATTTTGGGCTATAAGCCACGAACCACTTCCCAAAATCACTAGGAAAGTGATTTTGATTATTTTTGTGTTATGGCAGAGAAACTCATCAAACGTCAACTACCAAGCAAAAGCATAAAAATAAATAATGGAATAATTGAAGTCGTAAAATGACTAAAATGTGAAATGTTACAGTCTCCTCCCGTTAGAAGAGCCATGTCCCCAAGGCTCAAGTCGCGACACTTGACGAAGGTACGAGTTTAGTGAAGAGATGCGGATACTTCTTTTGAAATTGGTCTTCACGTTCCTATGTGAACTCAGGACCCCTCCTAGAGTTCCACCGAACCTTGACAATTAGGATACGGCTTTGCTTCAACCATTTGACTTCTCGATCCATGATTTCTATGGGTTCCTCCACAAAATGGAGCTTATCATCAATATGAATTCCATCCAATGGAACGGCTAATGGTTCGTCGGAATAACATTTCTTCAAGTTGGATACATGAAATGTACTGTGAATTCTACTCAACTCTTGAGGAAGCTCAAGCTTGTAAGCAACGGATTCAACTTTTTCCAATACCTTGAAAGGTCCAACATACCTAGGGTTTAATTTCCCCCGTTTTCCAAAATATATGACCCCTAAATTTTCTTAAAAACATGATTTTTGATTTTAAATAATAAAATAATATTTAATTATTTTATTTATTTAATAAATTCACTAAAAGATAAAATATAATTTTTTCTCGAAACTTCTCTAAAGTGTTTATTATGAGTAAACGTTTCATTTTCAACCGTATAATGATTATTTTGAAGTGACTAAGGTGTACCTGATCGTTTTGGAAACTAACCTTTAAAATATATAAATAAATATATAATACTTATAAATATATAATAAGGATAATTATCAAGAAAATCAATGAAACCGGAAGTAGTATAGAATATTCCCGGGTCGTTTATCCCCAACGAAGAGTGAATTGGAAAGTCGAGAGTTGGATTGACATTTGATGATTGAATAGAACAAGATTGGATTGGTTTCATAAACTAACGGAAATATAAAGCAATCTACACTAAAAATGAGAAAGGCACACAAATTTAAACTAAAAATGTAAACGGGAATCTAAAAACGTAACCTAAAAACCCTAAATTTTCAAAAATTAACCTAAATTGATTTTTTTTACTTTTGATAGACTCTAATTGACTAAAAAGTAAGATTAAAGAAAACTAGAACGAAAACGGAGTTAAATTGAGCTAGAAAATACGAAAAACGAGCACGGGAACGAATCCCGCTCTTTAAAAAACGAAATTTTGCAAAAATGACCCTACGAAAGTTTTTCTATTTTTCCTAAGTGTAATATGACAAAAAAAAAATTTTAAAAGTATTATATTTTTTGATTTTTATTTAATTTTTAATAATTAAAAAATAGTTTTAAAGAAAATAAATGATAAAAAATAGCAAACAATATTGGAAAAATGTGAAAAAATACAGAAAAGTGAATTAAGGTGTACTGGATTTAGGAAAAATAAAAGCTAGAAAAATGGGCTTATAAATAAGTTGAAATAAGCTGAAAACAGCTTATGGGCTTAATGGCTAAAGGGCCATATAAATAAATTGAGCAACTCACTACGGATGAGCTATGTTAAGCATACCGGTAGTGAGTGTGTGTTATAAAGCATTGGTTGATGGGGTTGAGGTCCCAAGTTCGAGCCTTGCTCACGATTATTGGGCCTCAAAGCCCCTAATTATCCCAAACAGTTTTTGTTTTTCATTTTTTTACAACTTTTTAAACAAGATGAAATAAGCAACTTTAAAAAAGACAAAATTTTTATAACTAACAAATAAGCTGAAAAGTCTTGACCAGAAAAGCTTTTTACACTAAGAACCTAAACTAAGCTAACTGTTGGGCTTTTTTATAACACATAAGCTAAGAAGACAACATAATAAGCTAAAACAAATAGACTACTTTACTTAATAAGCAAAAAGGAACAAAAACAATCTAAGAAAATAAGCTAAATTGAGCTAAACAGACAGAAATACTTAAAGGCTTTTTATACCATAAAATCTTAAGCTAAAGATGCAAATGAGCTCAAAAAGCTAGAATAAGCTAGGGGCAAATCAGAAATAGACTAGGGGGTCTAAACTACATCTAATAAGCAAACACTATCAAAAATAAGCTTAAAGTAAGCAACTAAAAGGAGGGCAGATTCTACTTCTTAACCTAAGGCACTAAAAGGCCAAACTAATAAGCTACTAAAAGGGCAAAATAAGCTAATGGCAAAACAAATAAAGCAAAAACAAATGATGCTCTAAACCTAATAAGCAAAAGCTAACAAAATAAGCTAAGGGAAACAAGTAAATAAGCCAGAAAAATCTAATAAGCTATAAGGCACAAATGTGAAGCATGACAGCCTAGGGACAGTATTTGGGCTTAAAAATAAGCTAGCAAACCTAAAAGCTAAAGCTCAAATCCTGAAAACAGTTAAAGTTTCTACAGCTAGCTATGAGGAAAAGCAAAAATGAGACATATTTAAAAACAAATAAGCAAGGAAAAAGTCTAAAGAAAAGGAGAGGACAGGACAGCAAAAACACTTAGCACAATTTTGATAGAAACTTGACTCAAACTCAAACATAAGATGCAGACCTTATGACTGCATTTTTACTCACTTTTGATACTTAAAATGACATAAAAATCACACTAAACCAAATAAGTCAAGTTCAATCACAAAGAGCACATATAACAGCCATAATTCCCACAGATTCAAACACAAGCATATAAAAACTTTGAAAATGAAAATCTAAACTTAAAAGTGCACCTTAACAGACTAATATGATGATTTAAAGCCAAACAACAATGACCCAAATGGTTTTAACCAAAATGACCCGTTTTGTTTTTTTTTTTTTTTGTTTTTTTTTTTTTTTTTTTTTTTTTAGGTTGTTATAATGTATTGTCGTGTTTTTTTTTTTTTTGTTTTGTTGTTTTTTGTTAATTTTTTTGATTTTTTTGTAGATTGTGGGTTTTTTTTTTTTTTTTTTTTTTTTGTTGTTTGTGTGTTTTTTTTTTTTTTTTTTTTTTTACTTTTTTTTTTTTTTTTTGTACCCTTAACAAAACCCCCTTTAAAACCCATAAATCAACTTTTTAGACTGTTTTTACAAAGTTTTAAGCTAAAACAAACTAAAACAGATTATGACCAAGTAAGTTAAGCAAATAATAAGTACAATTCAAGGCAAGGTATAAAGCTCACTATAAATAGGCAAATAACAAATGAGCATATTAAGCCTAAAAATGGACAATTCGACATAAACTTAGACAAAGACCAAATAAGCAATAAACAAAGCATGAGTAAGGCATAAACTAACATCCAATACGCAATAAGGACAGAAAAAAAGCACAATAAGCACTAATAAGGCACTCTACATTAACTTAAGCAAAAATAGAAAAGTGAACTTACAACCCCTTGCTCAAAACAGGGCAAACAAAGCAATCTACAAGCTCTAGCTTGTATAATACAAGCTAGTGAGAGTCCATAAGCCCTTCCTTTTTTGGCTTATCATCCAAATATAAGCTGTGGTATATTTTTTTTTGGTGGAATTTTTTTTAAATTTTTCTTAAGTACTTTATCGATTTCTTAAAACAGGTCACTTATAAGGTTTTAAAAATAGCTTAGATTGGCTTATGACAAGCTTTTGATAGTAAAAAAAATAGAACTCAAACTGTTAACATAAAAACTTCCAACTTTCATTAATCTTCAAAACGGGTTACAAGACTTAAAAGACAATAATTAAAAAATGACTTAAAACTAAAACTAGATTGAAAACTAAAAAAATATTATCAAGGGCTTACAACTGCCCTATTTATACAAGAACCAGGAAGATTCTAGGTCTTGTGTTTCTTTGTAGAGAGACTTCAGCTTGTGTGTTTGTTGTGTGAGTGAGCCATAATCACCATCTATGCCGTCCATTTTGAGTAGTCCCCAAGCAAATTGATCTTGACCATTGATTTCTTGTCATTTTCTTTTGCCGAATGAGGGAGTTGGGGATTGCCAAGGTGTTCATTGATCCATGTGGGGTGTGGGGTTTATAGTTTTAATGAGTTTTTGTTTGTTTGCTGGAGGTAGGAGACAATGAACAGTACTTGGGTACTGTTCATTGGCGGGAAAGAGGGGTTTATGTCTGTTTGTTTGAGGGTGCAGGGGAAAGGTTTGTGGAGTTGGCAAAACAAGCCCTCCAAGGTGTATGTATATCTTGCAATAAAGGTCCCTTGTGGTGGATTCAACTTTGGGGGATGGCAGAAATGCCCCCTCAAAGTATATTGAAGTTTTGCAAAGTTAGTCCCTAAAGGGACTAACGAAGGTTAAATGGGAATGGGCCTTAGCAGTTTGGGCCGGCTATAATAATAAAAAGGAAATGGGCCTTTTTATTTAAACTTGGGCTTAAAGTCTTCATGTAATATACTAATGGGCTTGTCCGGCCCATTAGATGGGTTCGGGTGGGCCCATCAAGTATTCTTCGGTGTCGGCTCCAGTTTTGACCGTTGACTTTGTCTTTCTTGGACTTTGGCTTTGATTTGACTTTGGCTTTTCCACGCTTTTCCATTCCGTGCTTGGTTTTGTCCGTTTTTGCTTGATTTTTCGTCCTTTTGTCGGATATCCGTTTCCTGCACAAAATAAGTGAAAACATACAAATACAATGTATTTTTGGTACGTTTTTGGTCATTTAAGTCCGGTTTTAATGGTGAAAGGTATGTGTAATTAAACGCATACCAAAATCCCCCATACTAAGACATTGCCGTGTCCTCACGCAATGCTATGAAGTAAGCACTTAGAAACTAAGAATCTCGATCCCCCTCGACTAATAATCTTGAAAAGTAGCAAAGTGTTCATCAAGGGAATTAAAGACTCATAAGTTTCGAAAAGCCCCGTTTTTACCATTTTTAAATATATACACTTATTCCTACACATATTTTTGTATTTTTCATTTTTCTCATTTTTTGTAGTTTTCATATTAAGCAACTAATTAGAACGTTTGACTTTCGTTATTTTCTAACTTTTAGGGATCATAGAACAAGATGCATTTCGATCCGAGAATGCCCAAAAAGGATAAATTCATCGTTCCTGACTTTTTACTTATTCCAAACCAAGCTTAAAACAAAATCACCGTTAATTAGGAGTTAAGATGCTAACACTACTCATGTTTGAAACATGTAAATTTTTCACTCCCGACAATTATTATATCTTAGGTGTATGTGCTATTTTGAATTTCAACCATGGATCAACGTTTTGCAAAAACTAGAGCGGAAGTTGGCTTAATACTACTGTGGAAAAACCGTAGAGGGGGGTGGGGGGGGTGAATACGTTTTTTTTTCTCCATGAAAAAACATTAAATCTTTTGTATCAAATCACCAATTAAGTTAGGCGTAATATAAGATGTGTTGTATAATGGTTTTACAACAAGTAGCACATATCTTAATAATACAAATCAACCAACAATATTAACTACTAAGTGTACACAACCTTAACTAACAATATATACACAACATTCAAAAATTCATAAGCACTATTGCAAGTTTAATTAAATCAGTAAATGTAAAAAAAATATAAGTAAAAGCCGAAAGGTAATAAAAGAAATTGAAATCTGACACGGTTTGATTTATAGTGATTCGGTTATGTAGATAATCGTAGCCCTCTTCACTTCCCTGAGTATACAACTCGAGAGTTTAACTTCACTAATCATCAAGTCCTTTCGGCGGAGAAAGGAAAACTTTAACAATGCTTACATTATTTTTTGACACTAAGTGATGTCGAGTTCTTCTTTGGTTTTTCAACCAAACTCGTTAATTTTTCTGGCCACAACATAACAAAACATTGTGTTTTTATGGCCTAAACACATAAACCGGGTCGAATTACATTATTTTCGTCACCTAATGCTAGATGCGTGTCCTAATCTAGCTGAACCAATCTACCACTTCTCCAAATGTAATTAAGGCCTAAAATACTAACCAACCCATCCATTACATTACACATTCGGATTACACACTACTAAAGATTGGAAGCATGGACTCGCTATATATGTAACAAATGTTAAAAATGGATCTAACTAGGGGATACATAACTTGAATCTTGAAGATGACAAAGTTCTTCATCTTGAATTGACGGAAGAAGGAAAGGATAGAAGATTTGATCACTTTTAACAAGATTAACAAGTGAATGATCAAAAACAGGATTTTAAAGGGGAAAAAAAAAAGGGGGATTAGTGAGATCAAGAGAGAGAAAATAACTGAAAGTAATCGTGCAATGGGTTGTGAAAATAGTTGGAGGTGACCCACTATTTATAAGAGCTGAAAAACAGCATGTCAGGAAACGGAGGTCCCATATATATTAGGGGGCCGCTGATTCGTCAAATAGTATACACTTATATAGCAACCCTAATACAGATCCTGACGAATGCTCCTTGACCAAGGACAAAAGGTCCACAATCCACAAAAGGATACAATTACACAAGATAGAATCAATTTATAAAAAGATCCGGAAGAGATATTCCGGGTGTATGTCCCAACGAGAGGCTGCAATTGAAAGTAATCTGGTTTGATGAGAAATGAATGATGGAGATTTTTAGATATGATGAAAACAATGATATAGCTAAAATTAATTAAATAAAACCTAATTTAATCTCGGGATAAGATATAGGATAAATGGGGATCTTAAAAACTACGGGAAACAATTTAGTTATTAGGGAAATTTAAAATTTAATCTTATACGAAAATACGGGGAAACAAAATCAGGTTTCGGGAAACCTAAAATACTAAAAAATTAAGAAAATAAATGCTAATATTAAAATCAAAATTAAATTCTAATTAAGTTCAACTTGAAAAATAAAGAAAACTAGAAACTAAATACGGAGGTTGTATTGAATTTAAATACGAAGAGAAAAGGTAAAACGACACCGGTGTAAAACGGGTCTAAAGACTGAAATTTAAGAAAATTAAAATCTATACTAAATGTTATATTTTCTAGACACTAAATGACAATAAGATAAATTTTATTAAAAAGAAAGAAAAATATTATTTTATTATTTTTGAATTTTTTATCGAATTTATTAAGATTAAAAACTAATTATACTAAGAAAATAGAAAAAGACAAAAAATAAAGTTATAAAAATCTGGAAAGAATAATATTAAATTAAAGAAAAAGTTAACAATTCTAAAAATGTAAGAATGCCCAATTTTACTGTTTATATAAAAGTAATTAAAACTAAATTAAAACTGAACCTAATTTATTTAATTAAATTAAATAAAACTAACTAAAGTTAACTATAGGGACTAACAGTGAAAAGGACACAAGGACTAACGAAATAACAGGGTACTTAACAACAGGGACTAACAAAGGTAACTAAAAAACTAGAATTTACATAAATGGTCCCTGAAGTGGACCCCGATATGCAAAGGTTAGGTACCAACTACTTATTATCAAAAAGACTATATAAATAAACTTGTTAAGGGGCTCAAGGGGAGTCTTTTTTGTAAAAGAACTTATGCTTGAAGCTAACTTAATAAGCTAGAAAAGTGAGCTTTTGGGGCTGCAGAAGCTTATTAAGCTTATGAGCTTAATTTTCTTTCTTATTGAGATTTAAGCCCACTAAATAAGCTAACTACTTTTAGGGGGCAGTTTAATCGGGTAAGGGTAGTTCATTAATAAGCTAAGGTTTCTAGAATAAGCCCTATAAATAAGTGGAAATGACTTAAGCTATATTGCGATTTAAAGAAACAGAAAAAGGCCTACTTTAAGCCTAGTTTAAGCTACTCTAATAAGTAATCTAAATCAAATAAGCTGCTAAACCTAAGAGTGGGACCTATAAGCTACATGAAAAAACACTAAGAACCTAGGGCTTAGTTATGCAATAAGCTAGAAAAGGGGGCTGAATTTGGAGTCTAGCACCAGGGGAGCTCAAACAGTGAGCTTAAGGGCTTTTTGGGCTTATGAAAATAAGCACATCAGTGCTTTTTACTATAACAATCACAAACAGATTAAAAAGGGTGGTCAATGAGCTTATTTTCAAAGTTTGAGAGCTTAGGGCTTAATTAAAACTGCTGATAATGGGGCTTAAAAGAGGGGTTTTTCAAAAATTATGCATATTACTTTTTTTGACTCAGACTGGGACATATCTAAAGGACAGTTATTTGGATTTGAAAGGGGCTGCTAGTAAACACTTCAAAATAGCACACAAGGGTGTGCTTAAGCTGTCTACACAGCTGGAGCACTTAAGCTCTATTTTGCTTATTGAAAATTTGACAGAATGCAAAAGGGGCTCAAAAACTTATTTTGACACTAAAAGTTGTGATTTAGGTGGCTTAATAAACCCTACACACTCAGCCAAAGTTGGCTGAGTGGTTACAACCCATGCCAATCCCATATTGACCCATTTTCAAGTGTAAACCAAACACCCCCTTAATTTCTAAATTCGGGTTTTTAGCCCTTTTTTAATGAAGTCAAGGCTTAGAGGATTAATCATAAGTGAAGTTTTAATACTTTTAACACATTTCTAAATAATTTGAACATAATTAAACAACTTAATTTATACTTCAAATTTTGATAATTGCAATAACATAAAAAACTCTTATCTTTTATTGAAAATGCAGAATATTACAACATAAAGCTTTTAAATCAACTGAGTACAACGATTTTAAAGAAAACTTTAATTAAAATTAAACTAAGAAAAGTAAAAACAGGGATGGTTGCAGGTTTAAACGAAAACCTTGGAAAAGATGCAAAAATGGTCCCTCAACTTTGGCTCTCTTTTCATTTCTTTTAAGCCGAAATTCAGTTATAACAAAGTTTGGAAAGTGACCAATTTGGTCCCTGTGGTTTTATAAAAAGAGAAATAAAGAAAGTTTTGGCAATTTGCAAAAATGGTCCCTGCGTTTTATACCTAAAAAGAATAAAGGGATTTTGGAGAAAATTTCAAATTTCAGCCCTTGTTTTTATTTTTTTCATTTTTCTTTATAAAAATTTCAAACTTGGCATTTTTGGCCCTTTTCTTTATTTTTTTCATTTTTAATTATTTAAACATGGTTTTTTGAAATTTACAGTTTTTGGTCCTTGAGTTTTTAAAAAAAGGTGTTTTGGGCTTGGGTTTGGACTGCTGTTTCTTCTGTATTGAAACTCTGACTTTGGCATTACGGACTTTGGCCTTGAATTTGCACTGTCTTTTCCAGTCCATTGTCTCAGTTTGTCTTTTGGCTTGGTTTTCTGTATTTTTGTTGATATCCACTTTCTCTGACAATACAAATGCAAACAAACATATATTTGGCAGTTTTTGTCTGTTTTTGGTCATTTAAGTCGTTATTAGAGGTAAAA
Source organism: Tanacetum coccineum (assembly GCA_026074375.1). Classification (NCBI taxonomy): domain Eukaryota; kingdom Viridiplantae; phylum Streptophyta; class Magnoliopsida; order Asterales; family Asteraceae; genus Tanacetum; species Tanacetum coccineum. The sequence goes on from BQNB010080609.1 coordinate 20,012, forward strand.
GTATGTGTATTCAACACTTATCAAATCCCCAACTAAGGTATTGTGTTGTCCTCACGCAATGTTAAGAAGTAAACAAGTAAGCCCCGTTTTCACCATTTGAATTTACACTATACATATACTAATATTTTGGATTTTTCTTATTTTTTTTACAAGTTTGACTTTCTTTATATTAACACTGGGATCATAGAATGAGAAGGTCCGGAGAGTGATTACGGATGTCCTGCGGATAAATGCATAGTCCTCGATTTTCACAAGTTCCAAGCTAAGCAATTAACAAGATCTTTGTCGATATAAGTTCTATATGTTAAGCCCTCTATACTCATGACTTGAAGAATTATAAACTCCCAACATGGATATACGATTGTATGTGTTGTACTCATTTTAATTTACCATAGGCCAAACTTTATTTTCTTAGTCATAATTCAAATTTTGAATCATGACACTCAAAGCAACAACTTATTAAAGACTTCGTACTTGATTTCGAGATTTTAAACTTTAGACTTTTTTGCACATATTCTACATCATAATCTAAGTTCTTAAAGATAGGAATGCGTTGCTTAGTTTGAACCCTTACCTCGTGGTTAGGAGCAGGATATCACAAAAACCTACGAACGTGTCTTGTTCTTAGTTTGAAAACCCACCCCGTTGCTAGCGTAGTGGGAAATCACATCAACACCTTATTCCTAATATGGCTAAGGATTGGTGTCTTAGTTTGAACCCTCACCTAGACCTTTCTTCCAAGTGAGATATCACGACACACCAAATCCCTAGAAGCAAAGACGTCTTAGTTTGAACCCCCACCTCGTTGCTAGCGGAGTGGGATATCACGACACATCTTTTACTTGCTCCATAATATCAACTGCATGCTTCATTGGCAAAATTTCAATATTCATGCATTTTTGCATTCACATTTCATTCATGCTTCTTTGGCATTTATCTTTTAAATCACTATAAAATCTCGCTTTTGAAAACTCAAGTTACAAATTTGAAGCTTTTTCTGAAAACATCGATTGACTTAGTTGAATTAAATTGAGTACGTATGATTAGGTGGATTAGAAATTCACGGGAGAGAAAACCACAAGTTACTCGTATAAGTTTTTAGAAGAATCTTGCTTAGCACATAAACTTATATTTAACTCTATCATTTCTCGTTCTTCACATTTTTAAAATTCAAAGCTATAGAATTCGTGAAAGCTTGGCCTAAAGGAACTAGCTAGGGCTCAACACGCCCGATCAAGTCAAAAATTATTCTTATTCTACCCAAAAGAAAAGCAAAACTGCGACAAAACACTTATTATATTTTTGAAAATTTTTTAATTTTTTAATTTTTTTTGGTATTTTGGTGGTAAAAACGGGTTTACGTGGTAACAATGCTGCAGGCAACAATCAAATCGAAGATACCCCCCCAAACTAGAACTAAACATCGTCCTCGATGTTTTGAAGGGTACTACATTAATCCTAAGGCCATTTATGAGGTATGCCAAAAGATAAAACGTTAGTCGATAAGATTAGGATATCAAAGAAAGAAAAGAGGAAAGATTGGAGTGGGCCATTATCTTGTACACAAACCAACATACCCTTAATCATCTTCAACCTCTCTCTGTCACAACCCAACTTGTATAAACCCTTTCCCCAGCTTTCCCGCCAATACCAAAACCAGCCAGCACCCTGTTTTGCTCCCATACTTCTCCCCTGCAAAATCACTCAACACCCTACTACTACCCCCCCAGCTTTATAAAGTCCATGTTGGCAATCCTCTCCATTCCCAAAGAGCATTCGAAGGCTGAATTGTTCTCAAAGAAGCTCAAAAAAATCAAAGGCTGGGTTTGCTCTAGATTCACCTCACACAACTAGCACACTTGGTTTTATCTCTCCAAAGAAGCACAAGCTACAAGTCCAAGACTTCGGCTATAAATAGAACCTTTTGTAAGCCTTTGAGGCAACTAGAAAATCTTAGAATAAATTAGCTTAATTTTTAGTCATTTACAAGTTTTTTTTTTTTTTTTTCATTTACTTTCAGCTTTGTAAAACTTCAATTTTTAATGTCAATTTAGTTTTTAAATCCAATTTACAATTTCAAGTGTTAAGTTTCTTACTTATATTGTTTGTGTTTCCCGCTAAAAGATATCATACAGCTTAACTTATAGCTTTTTCATTAAGTAAACAAAAAAGTTTAGTAGTTTAAAAGAAAAATCATAAAAATCACTCTCAATACACCACAGCTTATTTATTGGATGATAAGCCAGTTCTGGATGGGCTTATGGACTCTCACTAGCTTGTTCTATGCAAGCTAGAGCTTGTAGATTAATTGTTTAACCCTGTTTTGAGCAAGGGTTAGTAATCTCTCCTTTATCATACTTACTTGATCTATTGCAGAACTGTTAGTTCATTTAATACAACTGTTGGCTTTAAGATAATACTGCTAAACCAATTTATGCTTATTTAAGTGCTTATTATTGATTGAAATTTACTTATAAGTGTTTTAATTTGTTATTTGACAACCTGTTTTTAATTAGTTTGAAATAAAAATGATTTTTGGAAAAGTTAAAGGTTGTTTTGAACAAGCAGTACTAACTCTAAGTTAGTACTGCTAGTTCATTTTAGGAACAGTACTAACTCCACACTAGCAGTACTAACTCTAAGTTAGTACTGGTAGTTCACTTTTTGGAACAAACACTAACTTAACACTACCCATACTAACTCCAAGGTAGTACTGATATTCATACTGTTATACTGTTGTTCAACTTAGCTTATCAGCTTATAATTTCTGCTTATTTAAGATTTCCTTAGCCTTTTAGAGTAGATTAAACCATTTTCCTTTACTTTCTTTAGGGGTAAGCTTATTTAAGCCCTTATTTCTATCTTAAATTATTTTCAATATATACAGTTGAGCTTTTAGCTTATGTGTCTATTGTGAGGTTCTTTTTTAGTTGCTATACTCTATTACTAATGCTTATTAAGGTTAGGTGAACTTCTGTCTTAGCTTGTTTGCTTGTTTATTATTTCTTTAAGTCTTGTTAGCCTAGCAGTACTAACTTTAGCCTAGCAGTACTAACTCTAAGTTAGTACTGGTAGTTAAAACTGTTAGTACTGTTGTTAGTACTGTTGTGTTTATCTTGTTTAATTTAGCTTAATTGCTTTTTGTATTTGCTTATTTAGAGTTAGTTTAGCTTATTTACCTTGTCTTAAGTTTATTTGAGCTTATTTGTGTCTTAGTTTAAAGTTTTAAAGTGTTTTTGCCATTCCTAGCTTTTATTCTTGTTCTAGCTTATTCTCTTTGCTTATTTTTATGTGCTTTTGCTTATTTTTATCAGTTTTAGTGCCCAAAAACAAAAAAAAGAAAAAAAAAAAAAAATCCAAAATCATTCCCTGTGACATTCAAACACAAATCATCAATCGTCTTGCGATTTTCCATTCTAGCCTCGTTGGGACATAACGACCCGGGAACACTGTATACTGCTTCCGGTTTTCTTGGTCTCGCGTATCTCATCCTTGAGTTTATTTATATTTATATATATATATTTAAAGGATTAGTTTTTGTTGACCAAGCTCCGGTCTTGTTTGTCAAGAAGAAAGATGGATCATTCCGGATGTGCATTGACTATCGGGAATTAAACAAACTGACGGTGAAGAACCGTTATCCGCTACCAAGAATTGATGATTTATTTTGAACACTACAAGGTCAGTATCTAACTCGAAGACGACCTAAGGTCAGGTTATCACCAATTGAGGGTTCGAGAAGAAGACATCTCGAAGACTGCCTTCAGAACTCGATATGGACATTATGAATTCCAAGTTATGCCATTTGGTTTGACCAACGCACCTGCTGTGTTTATGCACCTCATGAACCGAGTATGCAAACCTTATCTGGACAAATTTGTAATTATCTTTATTAATGATATTTTGATCTATTCCAAGAACAAGCAAGAGCACTGAAAGCAATCTAAAAGATAATATTGGTTTGAAGAAAGAGGATTTATATGCAAAATTTCCAAGGTGTGAATTTGGATTCCCAAAGTACAGATCCTCACGTTATTTAAAATAAAGGCATTCATGTGAATCCAGCCAAAATCGAATCCGTTAACAATTGGCATCTCCTAAGACACCAATAAGATTTGGTCAGTTTTTAGTTCTAGCTGGGTAATATCGACGATTCATTGAAGGGTTTTCAAAAATCGCCAAACCAATGACCAAGCTCACTCAGAAGAAGGTCAAGTTTGAGTGGGGTGACAAACAAGAAGCAGCGTTCTAATTATTGAAACAGAAGTTGTGTAGTGCACCAATTCTGGCTTTACCGAAGAAGCGAAGATTTTATCGTAAACTGCGAATGCTTCGATCAAGGTTTTGGGCGCTGTGTTGATGCAAAGGGGAAAAGTTTTATTTCTTATGCAATCCAACGCCATTAAAGATCCATAAGAAGAACTATACTACTCATGATCTGGAACTTGGAGCAGTAGTGTTCGCTCTGAAGATTTGGAGGCACTATTTGTATGGTACCAAGTGTACAGTGTTCACTGATCATAAAAGCTTACAACACATTCTTGATCAGAAGGAACTGAACATGAGACAATGCCGATGGTTTAGAAGTTCTTAGGATTAACGATTCGCGATATCGTTCATCACCCAGGGAAAGCAAATTCGTTGCTGATGCTTAGACAGAAGAAACGAAACCACCCGTTTTATTTTTAAGAGTTCGAGCTTTAGTCATGACTATTAGCTTGGATCTTCCCAAACAGATCTTAAATGCTCAGACTGAAGCGCGAAAACCAGAAAACATCAAGAGTGAGGATGTTGGAGGTATGCTGATTGAAAATGCCAAATTTCCAGAGGCAATTAGGACGGAAAAGTTGGAACCTCGTACGGATGGAACCCTATGCCTCAATGGCAGGAGTTGGTTACCTTGTTATGGTGATTTGCGGACTGGACATGCACGAGACCCAAACAAATCCAAATATTTATCCATTACCAGGTTTTCCGAGAAAATTAATCAAAGACATAAAGAACTAGGATTGAGGCCCAAAATGAAAGCCGCATCGCCACCTATGTTAGCAAAGTCTTGACATGTAACAAAGTTCAAGGCTGAACATCAGAGACAATCGGGGTTTGTTGTAAACCCAGATCCTCAATGGAAGTGGGAACAATTATCACATGGTTTTGTCACGAAGCTACTAAGTCATCATAAGGTTATGACACCATTGGTTGATCGTTGACGACTTACAAAGTCCGCGATTTTAAACCATTGAGGGAGAACTGACCCACTGAGAAACTTCGAAATGAAACCTTAAGTAAGTAGTAACGAGGCATGGAATCCGGTCCTCGATATTTGTGTTATGACCCTAGGTTCCGCATCCAAATATTTGGAGTCCTTTCACAAGCTTTTGGTACAAATTTATATATGAGTACTCATATCCTCCGCAAACTAAGGGACAAGCGAGAGAACCAATTCAAACTCTCCGAAGATATTCTTCGAGCTTGTTGTCGACTTTGGAAATGGTTGGGTTAAACATTTTGCCATTGGTCGAGTTTTTCCATACAATAACAGTTATCATGCTAGCATTACCTTTGAGGCCACCTTACGGTAGAAATGTCGTTTGCCTGTTGTTGGCTGAGATTGGAGGAATCAACTCACCGGTCCCCAGAGATAGTCTCAAGAGACGCCGAGAACATCATTCAAGTTAAGCAAAGATGCAAGCCGCTCGTATAGGCCAAAAAATCTACGCTAATTTGAAGCGTAAGCGATGGATTTTGAGGTTTGGAGATAAAGTGGAGCTAAAAGTTTCTCCCTTGGAAGGGGTAGTACGTTTTGGCAAACTGGGGGAAATTAAATCCAAGGTATGTTGGACCCTTCAAGGTGATAAAAAGGGTTGGAGACGTTGCTTACAAGCTCGACCTTCCTGAAGAGCTGAGTATAGTTCATAATACGTTTCACGTGTCCAACTTAAAAGAAGTGTCATGCCGACGAACCCTTAGCCGTTCCGTTGGATGGACTCATTTTGATACAACTTTAGTTTGTCGAGGAACCTATAGAATCACAGAACAAGAGTGAAGTTTAAAACGTTGAAACTATAGAGCCATAGCCTTTAGTCCCAAGGTTCGAAGGAACTCCAAGAGAGTCCCTGATTTATGTGGTAATCGAGAATCAATATCCGAAAGAAATACCCACATATGTTCTCAAAGACTGGGCCGTCGTCAAGTGCTGCGTCTTAAGCCTTGAGGACAAGGCTCAGCTAACCAGGGGATACTATAACACCTCGTGTTTTTAGGATCAATGTAACACTTTTAATAAAGTCACCAATTATGTTTTAGTATTGTTAAACCGCCGATTATATTTTTTTGATCTTAAACCGTAAACGATAAGTAAAATCGCGTAAACTAAAAAGGATCAATCAATGTAAACGGCAATTAAAAAATTAAGTTTACAACAAACAAGTGGTTATATGAAAATTTAGATGAAATTAATAACTTTTTTCATCTTATTTTATTAGCTACTAAAATGCATAGGTTTCTGCGATAAAACCGCGTTTCGGCATCCCGGAAACACCAAAACCTAACTACGCTTAAACAAATACCCACAGTATACCCAATACACAAAATAATCAAATATCATCATATAATGTATATGTGGCCTGAAATTCAAGATGACCAAGAATTAACAACTTGCCCTAAATAACTAGATATATAAAAATCTATATTATTATAGGAACCATTTCACTACACATGGGTTAGAAAGTAACCATGGTTTAGTTAATTAGATATTTTCACTATAAATAGCAATGCATACACTCTTTCTTTCATAAACACATTAGAAAAATCACAAAACTCTTTCTCTCTTCTCTCTCAAACTCACGGCTCAAAACCCTTAACAAACACAATCCATAGTTTGATTTTCTTTCACCATATTAGTGTTTACATCATACTTAAAGGTATTCTAAGAAGAAAGTGAAGGTTGGTTAGCTTTGAAAGGGTTTTAAAACAAGATATTGCAAGATCAGGTTTCTTAGAAAAATTAGGGTTTTCATTCTATATTTTCAAGCCAAGAGTGTTAATCACAAGAGTGTGATTGTTATTCTCTTCTCTACTCATCCAAGCAAGGTTATAATAAAGCTTAATCATTTCATAGCTAAGATTTTATGTGTTCATATGTTATATTATGGCTAAATCACCACTAAGGACTTTTTAATATGTAAAATGAGTTTTCACTTATGTTTATGAATTTATGCACTTATTCTTATGTCATATGGTTATATATATCATGGAAAAATGAATGTAAAAGTATGTTAACATATGGTTTAAGTATAAACATGTTTAAGTGCAAATTAGGGATTTGTAAAAGTTCCTTATTAAGGTAGATGGTGGAAGTATTGTAAGGACTTGTGCTATTGAATTCCTATGGACTCTCATGACAAAACATGACCTAATGGACCCTAATCTATATAAGACCATAAATATTAAGTTTCTAAAAGGTTTTATAAAAAGTGTAAAGCTAAAAAGTCCTAAAAACAAGATTTAAACACATTTTTGGAAAATAATTTCTTAGGGGCTGTTTGTAATCGAAAATTTACATATATGTTTTATGATTTTATAAAATACTACATGTCACAAGGATCGATGGGTCATAAAGAACTCGAAAAACCGATTAATAACGAAGAAGATACGCCATTTACAAGTTTACGATAGTTAATACTTTTATAAAACAATTTTTATAAAAAGTACTATTCACCACAGAAACTTATACTTTATAAACATCCATAATATGATAAAACTTTCAATTACGAGAACGTGCTCGAAAGAATCGCTAAAAACGGAGCTATAACGAATAAGATACGACAAAAACGGGTTTTACGTTAATTAAAACCTAAAAACGAGTAAAATAGCTGTTGTGAACAGTAAAAACACTATTCATCGCAGAATATCAAAAACTTGAAAATGTAATATTTTGATCACTCGTCTTACTACGAAGACGTGGACGTAAGAAACGCGAGCAACGGGCTTAAAACGACCAAATTAGGTCATTTTTACGAAAAGTATATTTATAAACGTTTTCACTTTATAAATATTATTTTACTAAAACGATTAGTCGGTGATTATGCTATATAGAATATTGAGTGGTTATCAAAGTGCTATAATACTAGGGAGTTTCATAATGAGGCCTCTTCGGATGGCGTATCGACGAGTTGTTGGATTTACGATTTAAAGTGTCCTAACTCCTCGTACGTCATGTCATGACCTCTTAAATTATGATAGCCCGAAAGATAGTACGATGTAACAACTATAAGATTATATTCAAAGTTATTAATTAAAGTACTCGGTACTTATACGACCTTAATTTAAATAGGTTGCATCTATCGTCTTGCGTGACGTTTTATCTGTGATTATTTGGACTATCTGTACTCAAGGTGAGTTCATAGCCCCACTTTTTACAGTTTTACTGATTTACTATTATTCGGGGTGAGAACATGCTTTGTTTTATAAATTGGACGGGAGCACAGTTGACACATTGGGGACACTTGGTAGCAGTTCCTAGACTTTTGTTTATGATTGTATCTACTATGCGTCTGGTTATGTTTTTATGGGTTTTCCTAGCTAGCAGACGGTATAAGATCTTTTGTTTTGGTTAAGCTATCCTGTATAGATCTTTTTATTTTCTGATCAGCTATCCAGTATAGCCTACTAAGTGTTACGGGTATCTCCGGCTAGTAGGGCTCTATGTTGATTTTCATTTTGTAACCTAGCGATAGGGAATCGTTATGTACCAAACAGATCATGTATTATTTTCCCAAGTTATATATGGAAAGGATGGATTATGTTTTATATGAAATCGAATTTATTATTTTTATTCTACTATGAATGTCGATTTGTTAATTTTCAATACTGGTGGTATTTACATGGTTGTGAATCTCATTTTATTTTTTATGTATACATGGGTTATGGTTTAAGAATATTGAATAATCTAAAGGTATTTGTGTTTTATTGTGATTCAAGAAAATGGCACCATGAGGAAGGCCCACGATGGTGAATCTCCAGGTACACTCCCCCACCAGTCACAGTTAATCATACCACCCCACTTCGGTCACCAGTGCCCAACTTCAGGCCATGATCGACGAGGGTGTCACTGCTGTGTTGGCAGCACGTGCTACGACCCGAAATGGCGATGATAGCCATACCTCGGGAACAGGTGTGAGGAGGAATGAACGCGCTGTTCGGGAGTGCACCTATCAAGACTTCATGAAATGTCAACCCTTATTCTTCAGGGGCACAGAAGGAGTGGTCGACTTGACCCAGTGGTTTGAGAGGATGGAAACCGTGTTTCGCATAAGTAACTGCACAGTGGAGAATCAAGTGAAGTTTACCATTGTTCTCTTATGGGAATGGCTCTAAAACTTGGTGGAACTCACAATGATAGGACAGTGACTAATTGAGTTGCATATGCAATGACGTGGTCTGACTTGAAGGGGGGGGGAAAAGGGGGGGGTAAGATGACAACTATATATTGTTGGAGAATGAAATCAAGAAGATTGAGCAGACAAGGTGGAAACCTAAAGTAAAAGGCACCGATGTGGTAGCCCTACAACCAACGTTTCCAGGAACTGGCCTTGCTGTGTGACAGGATGTTCCCTGAAGAGACTGATAAAATTGAAAAGTATGTCGGTGGGATGCCCGACCTGATTTACTCAAGTGTCGTGGCATCGAAGCCGAAAACCATGCAGGAGGCTATTGAGATGGCGACTGAATTGATGGATAGGAGGATTAACACTGTTGCTAAGAGACAGGCAGAAAACAAGAGGAAGTTTGAAGACACTCCTCGAAATAACCAAAACCAACAACAGAACAAAAGGCAGAACACAGGCAGGGCGTATGCTGCAGGGAACGGT
>BQNB010080610.1:0-19217 GCA_026074375.1 Tanacetum coccineum
GGGGAGAAATGAAACATAACTCATTTAATAATTTGACATCTTTAATTTTATTTAAAATGAGTTTATATTTTGTCATCATAAAAAAAGGGGAGATTGTTAATACAAATAATGCCTAAAAATGTTATTTATATTTTCCAATCTCTCAAAGTTTTGATAATAACAAAATGTAAAAACGTTTAAAATAAAAATAAATGTTTACAAATTATTAAATGTAAAATTTCATTTCTAAGATTAGTGATCCCTTAAGGTATGGACAAACAAATTAATTAAGCATGATTAGTGATCAAGAAAATATTTTTCTCTTAATCCTCACTTTTAATTCTACAAAAGTATTTTTTCAAAAATACATTTACAAAATATTCTCTAATTAAAAAAAAAATTTGATTAAAAACTTAAAATTTGAAATTTAAACTTGAAATTCAAATTTCCCTCTCAAAATGGAAGCTTCTACACCAGATACAACATTCCCCACAAAAAGACAAAAAAGGGAGCGGAGTCTAGGCGGTGGCCCCCTTATAGGCCTGGTGACCCCTTATATATAAGGGACCGTCGGGACCGCCCCCAGAGAGCCGTTGGGATTTCCTGCCTATAAATACTGCTCCATTCCTAGCAGAAAAATATTTCTCTTTGCACGAAATTTTTTAGACTTTTCTTTCTCTCTCTAAACCATCTTTCTCTCACTAAAACTCGTGATCACTAACATACTTAGATCTTGTTTTAAGTGATCCAATCTCTTCTTATCATCTCTTCCCTCTCATTCAAGTGCAAGAGAAGAACACTCGTATTCGTCAAGAAACGGAGTGTTAATTAGTGATCTATCCTCATTTCTTCTAAGTAGCAAAACTCTATTGTATTTATCTTGTGTATTTGTATAATTCGGATATTGTGTAGATTCGATAGTGTAGATCTTGTGAGTGTGTATATCTTGTGAAGTGGTAGATTGGTTCTAGCTAAGATTAGGACTCGACATTTAGCTTAGTGTCAAAAAATAACGTAAGCGATGTGTAAATGGTTTTCTCCGCCTGAAGGGAGCTTGTTGACATAGTGAAATCTCAAGTAGGATACTCGGGGAGTAGAGTAGGGTGAAAAGGTGCTTCGTAGCCGAACCACTATAAAATCTCAGTGTCTTGGTCTGGTTGTTTCTTTCCTTGTCTTTTTACATTATTATTATTGTTATTTAGTTTTTGTTTAGATAGTTATTGCTTGTTCATATTGTGATTTGATTGAACATATAACTCGGATCTATACATTTTTCAATGTAAACTTTTAAACCGTAAAACAAACGTGTAAACTATTTAACCCACCCTTCTAGTTTCCACAGTGTTTATAAGTGTGTAACCCATAACACCAAATGAGGTTGACTCATGATGCCAATGTTAGGATTTTATAACTAGTAAACCATATTTACTACGAGTACGTAGCGGATGGATCTAGTTTGACATTACAGATTAACACACAAATAAGGTAATGAAACACTAACCTTTTGTTGAATGACCCAAATCAAACAACGAGAATCTCTACTTGGAAACTTAGTGACTAAGTTGTCACCTCTACGGTTGCTCATACAAACACGTCCAAGGAACACGTCAATATGCTAGTCTTTACTTCACGTCACACAAACACCTTGTGTAGTACTTCCTTGGATCGAACACCACCAACAAACTTTGTTTTGCTTGAACCAAAAATCAATAAACCCTAATTAGGGTTTATGAGATTTTGGTTGAACCGAAAACCCAAGAACCAAAAATCATTTGGTTTCTAAACGTTGTCACCTTGAGAACAATGTAAACCGAACCTGAGATCTTCCTTAAATCGATTACAAGCTTTATGGGAGATCAAATCGCTATAAAGAACCCTTAATAGGATTACTAAAAATCAAATAAAAGAAAAAAAGGGTGAACCGAAAATCTAAAAACCTTTTTAGGGTTTTGTCAAAATTGGTTGGGAGTAGGGAGAGAGAACCTAAACGTTGGTAGGTGATTTTAGGGTTTAGAATGAATGAAGAATAGGCTAGGGAATGGGTGTTTATATAGGAACCGTACTCTAGTCCTTGTGGAACAAGGAAACCTCCATTCTTTCTCTTTTTCCCTCTCCTAAACCGACTTAAAAACCTCTCTCAAACAAACACATATGGCCGGCCCCATAGACCCCCTTATGGTTTAGGTTTTTGTTAATTTTAGTCCCTTGATTTACATATTCATATTATCATTAGTTAGTTACAAACTACAATGGCTATTTAAATATATTACGTAAAGTATATTAAATAATAAACGCATTCTATGTGTTTAACGTGTGTGCCCCCAATAGGCTCACGTACCTCTAGTCGTGTAAACCTCAGATCCAACTACCACATTCCAACACTCTATGGTATATATAGAGTTGGAACCGACATATACATCCCTAGTTGGGCTAAACTTGGGCTAAACTCTCTCTTTACTCCCTATATTATCTCTAATATGCATACAACATATAACAATTTCCACCTTAGTATCATATTAGTCTTCTATGATACACAGCAACTTCAACCATTGCTAAAACCTTAGAATAGGGATCGCCTTTTACAAGACACCAGTAGCAAAAAATTGCTGCTGACATTAGCTTAGCTCTTGACTCTGTTAAGAGTCCATTTATACAAATAGCCTCCTTTACAGGATCCGTAAGTGTCATATACCCCGCTTCAGTTGGCGACAAAGCTATCATGTGCAGCATCATAGCTTCTCAGCTTCTCAGCTTCTTGCACATCCTTGTATCATCAACCCGTACATTGTGATTGATCTACCCATGACAATGATCAATCTTCCTATGGCGTAGTTAAAATCTACAAAAAACCTCTACGTCTATCTGTAATCCACGATCAAACGTATCCAACATACCTACATCTGCAGATGATATGTCAAGTCTCGTGCAAATCACCTGATACTCCTGGCTTCCAACCGCATATATACATGACCATTTACCATTCTTTTCCACATCATAATCTCCTGATAGACTACCCTCCAACGATAGTATGGACTAGGGGAGAGCATCGGTCCAAAACAAACCGGACAGGCCAAGACCAGACCAGACCGAGACCAAAATGGTCTAAAATGCCAGATCGAGGACCGCTCCAAAATGGTACGGTCCGGTCTGGTTCGGTCCTCAGTCCGGTTCGGTCCTATAAGGCATAATAATTGGGTTTTTTGGTAAGACCGGACCGGATCGGACTGGACTGACCGGGCCGAAGACCGAATTAGTCCATAACACCAGACCGAGGACTAGACCAAAATACGTTTGGTCTGGCCCGGTTTGTCCGGTTCAGTCCGGTTTTCCGATTCGGTCCGGTCGAACGGTCCATATGCTCAACCCTAGTATGGAGTGTCCCTCAAACCAAGTCTGTACCAACTTCCCATTGTAAAACCTAGACTGTGTCACCCTTAGAGTATTACCACTCTGATCCCTAATGATCTCCATACCAAGTATATTTCCCTTTGCTTTATCCAGCAAACCTTTGGTAGCCCAGATCTCAGCCTTACATCCGCAAGAAAAAACCATATCATCTATATAGAGAAATAGATGTATGAACATACCTGGCGTATACTCCCAGTAATAGCCATCGCTGTCATCACTGCATTTCCTGTAACCGTTGCTGAGCACATACACATCTGACTGAGCATCCATATCATCTTTCAATCCAGCCTTCCACTTGGAAATTACCTTACAAGCAACTGTACTATTAAAAGTCAATGACTCATGTGCATAAATCTTATCCACTACAGCAACTGCAAAAGTAGCCTAATTACAGTCTTCTCTATATTTGAATAGTTCCCATGCTAAGTGTTGCTCCCTATTACGTGCTGAATGATAGTATATCAAATCCTGAGTTTGTACTTCCTGTGAACCAACTACATGATCGATATTCCCATGAGGTTCCACCTCAAATGTATGATCCTCCTACAGTTCCACCTCAAACTCAACTCCTTGCAACATCTGCATTGAACCTGTACCTACACCAGAACCAATGAAAGTTTTCTTGTATTCCCTACTTTCATTGAAACCTATATTATTGTAAAGCACTACCTTTGAAGTAATGTCATCTTATATCCAAAGCTTTATTACCCACTATACCTTTATGGTATCCCAAGAATATGCACTTGACCTTAACCGATTCAAGCATCCATTGCTTAATACTAGCAAGCCAACCAAAAAACCTTAATATGTCTATAGGTACCTTAAATCCAATCGCGGATGATGGCGACCTATTAACTAGATATGTAGACATGCTTGTATCCTCTACCAAAAAACCTTGGACAAACCAGACTGAATCAAAAAACAACGTACCTTTGCTAAGAGTGTCACGTTCGTCTCCAGAACTAACCCATTTTTCTGTTGTATCACTGCAACACCCAAATGTTTGGCGACCCCACTCTTCGTACATTGTTGTGAAGACCTCTGATTACAAAAATCAAGAACATTACCCGTCCTTATCTTCCACCCAGTCTAATATTCTCCTAACTGCTTCCTACCCTTCAATGTCTTCCTGGTCACAGCATAACCATCTAGGGTATATACGTAATTAGCCCTTCTTGATCCTGATAGTAACACCAGCAAACCCTTTATAACCTTGATCTTGCTTGACTACATCTTCACGGTAAAACCTTTATTTTCAAGAGTGCCCAGCGATGTCAAGTTTCGTCTTAATTCCGAAGCATACCTGACGTTGTCCAACACACAACTTGACCCATTCCTCATCTGTATTTGAACCTTACCTTTCCTCCGTATATGGCATTCCCTGCCAACACCAAGCAGTATATTATCACCATCATAAACTTCAAAATCAAAAAAGTAATCTCTCATGTATATCATATGGTATGAGTCCCCTGAATCTAAGATCCAGTCCAATAGTTCATTAATGATCATAGCCACCATAACATCAACATTGGCATACTCATCAGCACCAGAACCGAATACCTGATATTCATTCCTAAAAAAACCAATGAGATTTCTTGTGATTATACCTGGGACAACCGCTCTTCAAATGCTCCTCAAACTGACATATATAAGTAGTATTTATAACCGCTAAGTCACCTACGAGCTTGTAAAACTCATCAATATGTTCAGACTGACTCTTACCTGGATGCATTTGAAAAGTATATAACTTCCTTTTCAAGTACAGACGATTAGCTAAAGACTTTGTCATGAATAAAGTCTCTAACTTTTTTCAAATCCTCGCTGCAGTCCTCTCCTTAGTAATCTTCCGTAGGACCCAATCACCCAAACACAAGATCAATGCGTAGAAAGTCTGTTTCTGAATGACATTATCGTATGCCGCTATTGTGACTGCAGGTAACTCCTTCAATGCTGCAGCTAATCCTTGTTGTTCCAGTAAAGCCTTTATCCTTACCTGCCATAGCGCAAAGTCATTCTTCCTAGAGAATTTCTCGATGTCAAACATGGTCCCGGTCATCATTCTTTCACCCTTTATTTATTCTGATAACCTTGTGATATAAACCTCACAACACCGAACTAAATAAAGTACCCATGTGTTAAATCCTTCAAAGCTCGTACGTTTCATGTTCTAAAGTTAATTTAAACCTTTGTCAATTTGCAAAACGACAACCAACTTTTTGACGTGAATTTGTTTCTCTTTAGCACTCCTTGGTAGACATATATTTGCTTCTTCAACAATTAATTAGGATTGCAACATCAACCTGTGATGCCTTTGATTTAGACGAACTTCTAAACTGAACCCGTTAACATATCTCTTCAAAGCTCGAATGTTCTCTAACTCGAAAACTCAATAACCTTGAATGCTTTTACACCTTGTCGCGAAACCTCGACAATCAAAACTCTTCAAGACAGATTTCGATCAACCCCCATTAAAACGAATTTACCGCGAACACAACCATCGCGCAATCGAGTAAACTCAGAGAGTTATAAACAATCAAAACACTACAAACTTGCTTTGAAGTTGAACCTTGTTTCTCAACCGAAAACAAGAACCAATGTCATCTCTTCTTTCCGTCATTAACCTGACAAAAACCCACAACACCAAAAAACCTTTGTCGGTCTTTAATAACCAAAAATAGCAACACATCTTGAATTTTCTTTAACCCGAAAATTCAAGAACCCTTTTCCAGTCAAGACTTTGTGTAGGACAAGCAACCATGACACATTTTGAGACTACAAAACCGAAAGCCTCAAAGATACACCTTGTGTCGATCGACCATCTGATTTGAACAAACTGCCAAATTAAGAACAAACTGTTGCTTGAATAACCTTCTATCTTTGCAACGCAAGCTTCTAACAATCTCGACACCTTTTGAAGTTTAAACCTAAACCACAAAGAAAACCTTGTGTCAAACCAATTTTGAAAGAACCCACAAAACCGAGTACCCTCCTTGTTGCCCAAAACTTGATCGCATAAGAAAACCTCACACTAATCGACATAGAATCAAAAATAACCCTCGAACCCGAGCTGTGATACCACTTGTTGGAATAATCACCAACAATCCTAGAAACTAGAATGCGGAATATACGACCTTGTGACGTACTCGACACAGGCAAACATAAATGCTATATCGACTAGAAAAGTAGAACCACACACGAGATGCTTTCAACTATCGTTAATTAAGAACAAGGAAAAGAATAATATGTTACAATGACCCCTCCCCCTCACATCTTTATTGTAGAGATGAGGGGGAAGAAAACCAACTCTTGGAGTTGAAACCAACTACTGCAACAAAGGAGAAAATAGTCGATCCTTTAATGCTTACCCTCTATGGTATCCCTAGTTGGGCTAAACTTTCTCTTTACTCCTTATACTATCTTTAATATGCATACTAACATATAACAAGGATAATTAAGGAAAATTCACCTTGTGTTATTGCAAGCATTTATCTGAGGTGCTAAATTCCTCGTTTTACCTTCTGCAACCTATTAGAAAATTATTTCAATATCATTAGTGAATTATCTACATGATAATACGAAAAGAGATAGTCATGGACCAGGCTTCCAAGTCTAGTCTGATGGCCATTCACTTATATATGAAACAAATTCAAATTTTAACATATGAAACATGTAATATACACGAGTTAAACGCAGTGGATAATATCAAAATACAATTAATTAACATAAACACAAATAACTACCTTGTTTACCTTTTCTTGTTATGGATTGAATGAGGAACAGATTCAAGAACACAAACGATATAACTAATAAAGTTCAATAAAGATTCTAAAGTAAGAATTATGTATGGTTTCACACACACGTTTGTAGCAATTCAATTAGAAGGCTAGTTCTTAGATCAAGATAACAAACCAACTATTTTGTTGCTTAATCAAGAAAATGAAACCCTTGTCGGGGGGGGGGGGGGGGTGTTCATTTGATTTCACAAGAAGGAGAAGAAAAGAGAAGTTTGACTTGCTAAGGTTTCTAAGAGATGCAAATAATGAATCAAAAGATTCACTATATAGGTAAGCAAACTTAAAGAACAAGTCATTAAACCTAATCTTTATCCAATAAGGAATTCATTTTTTCCTTCCTTTTCTTTGTACATGGCCGGCCAAGGACGGGGTACTAGAACCTTCCCTTCGGTTGGTTTTATAACTAAGTCCATATTCTTAATCGTTAAGGACTGTTAGCCAATAACCGTTAAGTAACTATTAAATTAATGACCGTTATGTACTTCTTGTGAAATGATAATTAATATACTACAATAATATATTAATTACATTATATAAATTGAATCTAAACGTACCGTGTGCGACCCCATAGACTCACGTAATTTTCGGACATATATTTATTTGTGATATGGACATATCACAACAGCTCCTACTTGGACATGTCTCAAATAAATATAGTAACATTGGTAAGCTTCTAGCAACATGCCAATACTCCTAGAAATACTTAAGTGTAGTTTCATAAAGTCTTAGCTAAATGATTTAATCATTTATAATCTCTTTGCTTCTGAAACCGTGTTAAAAATGGATATGGATGTATGTCATTCCATTATTCATCAAGACTTATCTAGATATTTTATGGGTGTGGCCTCCCAAACATCTTATCAATCTAATGAGGGGCCCAGTGATGTCATTCTTCAAGAGCTAGTTGAAGGAACAACTTTTATATTGAATACCCGTGTCAGTCATGTGCTTTACAACACTTCTAAAAGTAGTCCTTATAACTACCTTATTCAGGATAGCGCTAGACTATAACAAGAAATGTTATCTACACATGCAAGACTTGCTTGCATCTCAAGTCTAAAGATTAGTAAAGAAAATAACTTACAAGATTCACTTGGTGACACTGATCTATAAAGTGAAATCTTGTTAGTTGGGGTAGTTTGATATGCAAACTTGTGAATATCATGTGATTTTGACAGACACATTCATTCATATTCCAAGAATATTACCAATCACTCAGATTTGTCTTAATTCAATTATACTCCCGTATTGTTGATCAACAATGGACATATTTAGAATAACAAAAATTATTCATGGATTAAACATGCAAATATAAGATACAATTAATTTAATTAAATGAAAACAAACATACCAAGTACTTTAATTCATTATAAAAAAATTGTTTGACATCCCTTATTCAAATACTAAAACACAAGTCTACAGGAAAGTACTAGCTATACCACTACCAAAGAAAACCCCCAACCCTTCTAGCGAAACTGACGACTCCTATGAACCATAATTTTTCATTTTCTTAAATTCCTTTGAATCTCTATTTGACTAATCATATACGATTAAAGTGTATTAGGCGTCCTATGGTTTAAGAATCGCTTCTATTAGGATTTGCTTTTTTTTCAGTTTTCGTTTTCTAGGGTTTACTTTTTGTTCTTTTGTGTTAAACCCTAATTTTATTATGGTTTCTTCTTTTGTATGCATGCAGTCATTGTTTGTGGGTTTCTTGTGTTACATTGCTATGTTAGACAACTTTTTTATTGGGTTTGATGGGAAAGGCTTCGAAGAATATGGTGAATAAGGGGGTGGAGGGATTGGTAAGACTAACGTGCAAATGAGATCTAGGATGAGGTTGTATGGCGAGACTATTGAGGAGAAATCTGTCAATGTGGATGTAATGGCTCGTGATGTGGAAACGATTAAATCAGAAGTTGCCGGTAATAAGGAACAACCTGTTAATGGTAATAGTACGACCGCAACTTTAGGTGATTCGTCGAGTTTCTCACAACCACGTATCGCTGATAGGTTTTGATAAGCCCTGTTGTTGAATCGGCTTAAACTACACAAGATGTTCATGTTGATGGTATTAACATTAGGGTTACATCTGATAGTGATGAGATTGATGCCTCGCTTACTAGGAATGATCAACATGGGGTAAAATCTGCTGATGTTACTACTGGTAAAGATGTGACGTTGTTTAGGAATGTTGCTACTAGCATCCCAATTAATGTTGTTGCCTCCATGATTGAGGATACTGGTCTATTGAGTATGCCTACTGCTATGGGTTAGGCATGTTTTACTAATACTGGGGCTGAATGAACTGAAGTTACTGGTGCTTTTTTGAGTTCTTTTAATATCTCTACTGCTTTTGGAATCTTTACCTCTAGTAGTGAGGCAAATAATGCCACTTCTCTTGATAACATTAATACTGGTTCGGGTATTAATTCAGGCCCTAAAATGGCAAGTTCTAAGGTACCTACAACTAAGGAATTTTTGATAAGTTATCGAATGAAGAGTATGATGAAGTGATATCTAAGTTGACTACTGGTGATTTGTTGGATAATATGTCAGCTAGCGAGTATTCTAATCTCATCTTGGCTAGTGGTAAAGCTTTGGTTGATGTTCCCAAGGTAACCACTATAACGGATGAGTCTATCCCTAACATGGAGAAACCTATTGTAAATTCAATTTTTATCAATTCAAAACCAACTTCATATGCGGGAGCAGTAGATGCTTCGTCTTCTGAACCAAGAAAAGGCAAGGCTAATTTTCGCCTTTTAGAAGCTAATAATTTGTGTGATGGTGTTGATTTCACTATACCGATTAAGGTTGTTGAAGCAAAAAGCACTCATTTTGAGATTACACTACTATATGGTTATTTTATCGGTAAACGTGTTGCTTTCTCGGTTTAGGAATACTATGTTCGTGATAATTGGGCTAAGTATGGATTAAAACGATTGATGATGGACTCTAAAGGTTTTTTCTTCTTCAAATTTAAATCAAGGAAAGTTTGGAAGATGCACTTAAGAACGGGCCTTGGATGATTTGTAATAGTTCAATTATTCTTAAAAAACAAACGATGACTACAAATCTTTTCAAGGAGGAGTTAACTCGCATTCTTGTGTGGGTTAAACTTTATGATGTGTTGATAATGCTTAAATTATATTTATTTCTATATGCGTTATCTATGCTTTTATATATCTATTTTGGTTAATAATAAGAACTTTCGGTACTTAATCTAGTATATTTGCTATTATCGGTTCATGGTACATGTCGTGGAAGAAAACGGAAGAATACACCAAGATTTGAAGCTTAAACGAAGAGATAACTCAAGATAAAGATCTCCCGACACCTGTCTACTGTTTTGGCCATAACTTAAGCATACGAACTCGGATTGACGCGATTCTGGCCCCCACACGTACGGGAAAGAATTCTCTACAACTTTGATTATTGGTCCAAAAGCTGAAAATGCACCAAGTATGCCGCACTTCTCAAAATGTGCAGCGCACTTGCAAGAAATCCCAAGTACGACGCACAAATAAAAATGTGTGCCGCACTTTCAGTCTAATGCATTTAAAATATAAATTTAGCCTAAAAATCGACAACATTCACCCTCAACTTGGTCCCCAATTATTCCTAAGCCTGTAAATAACCCCTTTGGTGCCAGTGAACTTCATATCTCACACACAAACACTTACAATCTTAGTGAAAAGTAGAATTATAGTTAGGAGAAGTTCTTAGGGAATTTGGTTGAACTTGCTTGTAGTTCATCAATATTCCCAGGTTTTAATTCATCCAAAGAAGCAGTAGTTTAGTGTAATTCAAAGATATAAGCTATTGTGACATAATTGTTTATAGTTTTCGGGTTTACATTGAATATAATAATGTTTTTGTTGAGAAAACTTGTGAGATCATCAAACATTTGCTCTTGAAGTTGGTATAAATCTTGTTTATCTTTTGAACATGATCTTTACTGAATTCATGATGAATGTTATGTGTTTTGTTATTTGTTTGATTATGGAGTAGTCACTTAATGTTTGTTTGGGCGATATGTGATCTTCGATATGTAGTGTTTAGATATGTGTTTATTGAATTGCTAAAACATATTTTATATAAAAATATAGGCCGAAAGGGTGCTTTTATATATGTGTTCTATCATTTCAAAATATATATTGGTTATAATAACTTATAAAAGTCAAAAGGATTTGTTGTTATTAATCGATATAATCATTAGTTACATTTAAAGGCCGAAAGTATTTATAACTTGTGATATCTTTATTCTCAAAACTTGTAAACACTATCCCAAACACTTCTATGACTTAGTGATCGTTGCCTAAACAAACATGCTTTAATTCCTTGCTTGAATCATCTCTTAATCGCTTTCTTTACAATATTCGATATATGCACGTTTCGGTTAATTTGATCAGTGACAATCATTTTAGCCTTAGTACCTTAATTACAAACTGTGAAAACTTTAATTCTCTTGGGACTACCTAGACTTACCTAAGCTATACTATACACGAAAGGGTATACTTGCCCGTGTTGTGTTTTTTGTCAAAATCAGTATTTCTAGTTATTATAAATTTAAAGCTTGCAAAACACACATCAAGTTTTTGGCGTCGTTGCCAGGGATTTGTTTTAGTTGTTTGCAGATTGTTTGCTAGTCTTGTGCATATTATGTGTGTTTAAATCCTTTGAAATCTCTTAAAAAGCATCTTTTGTTGCTGCAAGTGCACTGCACTTCTCACGGAGTGCGCCGTACTTCCCCTGCTCTCGCTTGATATTTTGCAGATAAAACCTGCAAGTACGCCGGTTTCATACCGAAACCACCACACTTGCCATGTGATCTTGTTAATCTTTTTGGCTGATTAATTTCAGTGGTAACACAAAACCTCTAAATTTTTAGTCTCAAGTATTTGATCATTTGAAATTCTATTTTATCTAATTATGTGTCATGTACAATTGTGACTATTTAGTTTGTCATTCAAAATAAAAACCAAAAAAATTTAAATTTTTACTTCATTTTGATTTATGGCATGTTCTCTGTTTATATAATAATTCATGCTATCTGTTTGATTGTTAATTTTATTTTATATTCATCTTGTATTGCATCTGTAAAATATAATAAAGAAAAAAAGTTGGAAAATTTTGCAAAAAGTACGTCGCACATTATCTTTTGTGCGCCGCACTTTCTGGGTCTGAAAAAAAATAAAAAAATATATGTTATCTTTTTCGTATCTTAATCATATAGATTGTCTTAAAACTAATATTAGTATTCATTCATGTGTGTTTGCAATTGTTTGAATTGCTTGTTTATGTGTGTTCGTTTGTGTGTTTATGTAATATGTTAAAAAACTATAAAATCTAAAGAAGTTTTCTTATTTATTCTTTAGTTTTTGTTATGCTTGTGTGTTTGAATGTTTGTCTGTGTTTGTGTTCTTAATTAGAAAAGTGTAAAATTTGAAAAATATATGTTCTATTATAAAAAAAAACCGCCGCACATGTATTGTTGTGCGGTGCACTTTTGTAATTTTTACCGCGCTCATATTTTAATATTTGAAAAAAATATAAAAAATTAGGTTATAAGTACGTCGCATTTTCTTTTAAGTGCGACGCACTTCTGGTTTTGCTAAATTTAAAATTTGTAAATTTTTTGTTTTATACCTTATATAATTATAGTGTGTTTGATTTGTGCGAAAAATTAAAAAAAAAAAAAACCAAAAAATATTTAATCCTCATATGTGATTTTATTTGTTAGTAGTTATAAGTTTTTGTACGTTGAATAATAATTATGTGTTTGATATGTATTTGTCTTTAAACAAAACTCTTAACTAAAAAATTAAAATCAAAAAAGATTTTATGTGTGTTTGTTTTAGTAAATTGTGTATAAATAAAATATTTTATATAAAAAAAATGTTTTGAACTTTGTGGGTATGTTTCTTCGAAACCCTCATGAGACTATAACTCGTCCACTCGGGATACTTAGGGGTTTAAAGGCTTGTTGCATACGCTAAATGCAATCGTGTTGCCTATGAAAGTGCGCTTTAGTATTTTACGGTTTTTGTAGTTTTGTTTGTTTTGTAGATTTAATAAACAGGTGGAGCTTGGATTGGTGGTATTTTATCACTTGGGAATGTGATGTATTGGGGTTGTTATATTATATACGATCGAGTTCACAAAATTATGTTGGCGTTTCATTTTGCGTCGTATCTTTTAGAATTCAACCGAGCACTTATGAGCCCCGGCAAGTTTCGTTTCTCTTATATTTATTTTTCCCACTTATCCAACTTTTAAGTTATTTTCTTATTACGCAAAATGATCAACTTAAGTGTGAGGGGAAATTAAATTGGAAAAATCAGACTCATTATTAAAAGATTAAACTTTTGCCCACTGTAATCTAAAAATCTAATCTTGTTTTTAATTTTTTTTTGTCACTTAGGTTAATATATTAGAATAAAACATAGTAAAAAAAGTTTTTGAAATCAGAGATGTGTCCCGATCGATAGAGCAGATCCGACTCGGGATCGATGACATTACTTGCGCATTTATACCAATCCCCAAAAAAATGTAAAGTTTAGTGATGTTCAACTTGTAATACACGTAATAATATCCAAAGTGTAGAAAATTCTAAAACTACCCTTGAGGATAAAGGTAGTAGGAAAAATCTTACAAAAATACTACACGTTTAACCGGTAAGTGATTATCGGGTCATTTTCCCAAAGATTTATGAAATTGAGACCTCGTTTGTTATTTGGACAATGACTTGAATTTGTTCGAATATGATTGATTTCTAAAATCCTAATAGTGAGCAAATAAATGCACAATTAAATCTAACTACGAAAAAACGATAACGGGAAATAAAGTAAACGCGACAAATAAGCAAGAACACTAAAATTAATCCCTAAATGCTTTACTAATCTATTTCTAATCTTATTTGACTATTTAAAAGGAAATGCTAAGGGAAATCTAAAACGAGGATGTTTAAAGCTTAAAAACGAAGAAAACGAGAACGGGGATCGAATCCCGTTCTTTAAAAAAATGAACTTTTAAAATATTATCCCTACGAAAGTAATTTTCAACCTAAACCTAGAATATGATAAAAGAAAATTTTATAAAAAAGAAAATTATTTTTTTGATTATTTTTCTATTTTTTATGATTTTTTAAAGTTTATAATAAAGAAAAATGATTAAAAATACTAGATTAATCCTAAAAAATTCCAAGAAAATTATGAAAAGTGCAAAACTAAGAAACTGATTTACTAAAAATAGTGACTAAAAATAAGCTGGAATGAAAAGCCCTAATAAGCCAATTATAAGCTACGGCTTTTTTTATTATAAAAGAAAACGAAAATGTGTATAAAGAATAAATGAAGGAAAAATTGTTTGAAAAAGACCCAAGGGCATGATGGTTTGTGAGTGTGTAGTGTGAGACGTGTATGTGTGAAAGGTTAGGTCTTGGGTTCGAATCCAAGGCTTAGCTTTTTGATTTTTTTTTTATTTTTCAAAACTTTAAAAAGCAAAGTTATAGAAAAGCTGGAATTAAGCACTTTTTATAAAAGAAATTATTTTTGAAAATCACTAAATAAGCTGAAAAGAGCTTATACAAACAGACAGAATACACTTAGCATGTTTGTGACTTTTTTGACAAAACTAACTAAGCTAAAAACTGAAACAAGCTAGAGCTAGAACCAAATAAGCTATAAGTGACCTAAAACTATACTAATAAGCTAGTCTACACTAGAAAGAAGCAAAAAAGAAAGGGCAATAAGCTGAAAAAACAACATGGACAATACTGCAAACCAAACAGACAGGACACCTTTGAGCTTAATTTCCAATTAGCTAATGGATCCTTATGGAAATAAGCTCTACACCAACTTAAAGCTTATTCAAAAGACTACCTAAAACTGAAGTCAGAAATGATTTTGAAATCTAAATAAGCTATGAAAAGTTCAAATGAAAAAGCTACTTGCTACTGTTTTTTATGTTTTGGATTTTCTTATTAAAAGTAAAAATAAGCTAAGCCTGACCCTATTAAGCTAATGACAACTAAATGTTAATCTAATAAGCAAGTTTTCATAGAATTTAAGCAAAAACTACTGGTTATAAGCTAAAAATTCTAAAATAAACTCTTGGCGAAAACTGTTTCCCAAACAGTCTTTAAGGTAACTTTAAGCTAAATTTTAGATAAGCAAACAAAACCTTGTAACAATCTAGCTTATACTAGCTTAACCTATGACCTAAAAGCTACTAGTAACACCTTTTAAAATCTATTTTGAAAATCAAAAGATTAAGGAAAAAGCTAAACGAAAACTGCTAATATATGCTGAATTTTATTATTGGATTTAAAAAAAACAAAATGCTGATTTTAAGCTTAAAAAACAGATAAGCTAACAAACTAATTCCTAAAATAAGCTCAAGTAGACTTAAAATGACCTAAAATCTACTAGTTTTCAAAATTTCAAAACCTAATTCCTATTTTTACTTGCTGATTTTTAAGCTTATAAATTACAGTTTGGCTATTAAACTAAGTTGATGCAGTTGACATGAACACTTTAAGCTAACAATTGCAGGCCTAGCAAATTATCTTTTACACTAATAAAACACCAAAGTAACTACAAATCAACTAAGTATAACAGCTACAATCAATTAAATCCTAATGAGCTTAAGGATCTGAGCTTTCACTAACAGATTCTAATGACTATTTAGACATGATGATTAAAACTGATTAATCCTAAAAACAACTTTAAATCCTATCAATTTAAACCAAAATATTGAGTTTGAATTCAATTTAAAAGGCTAAATGGTTTCAAGCAGTTCTAACTTTGCTTGAACCAAACACCCCTTTAGCTTGATAAATCCCATTTTCAGCTTATAGATTTAAGATTTTAAGAACAAATTACAAATACCACATAGTTATAAGCTATAATAAGACATAATAAGCATATCTAAACTACTAAATAAGCAGAATCTATAAGCTAACAAGCTATGCTATTATTTTTTTTATGACAGTTATATGAAACTAACATTTTATACTAAAAATCAAACACAAATAGCAAGGATTAATCGCAGTAAGCATTAACAAGCTACACTAAGCAAAAATAAGCATGATTAAACAATTATAAACTAATATTTAACTAATTAAGCAGAAATTAAACCAGAGTGCAATATTAAGCTGTAAAAGGAAAAAAATGAAAACTCACAAGATTCCTTTGCATAAAACAAGGCTTCAAGGAGCTATTCTACAAGCTCCAGCTTATCCTAAGATAAGCTGGTGAGGTCTTGGAAGCCTATCCATTTCTGGCTTCCCTTCCATTAATAAGCTGTGGTAAATTTAAGGGTGGGATTTGAATAAGATAAGCTCAACTAAGCTTTTGAGAGCTTAGTTGAGTAATTAGCTAGCTTAAAAGTAGATATGACAGCTGATTAAGAGCTTATTGAATAGTTGAAAACTTATTTTAACCATTACACGTTAGGTGAAAACATATTAAATCACAAGATTTAAGAGTGAACTACAATTTTATTAATAAAACTGAATTACAATGCTTTAAAAAGAGATTACAAATATTTAAAATGACATTTAAGCTAAAAATTACAATAAGCTATGTTTACACTAAGGCTACACTAAACTAAGCTAGATATTCTGTGAGTGAAAGACGCTCTCTATTTATAGGCCAAGAGGGAATCTTCCAGGCTTCTTACACGCTCCTCTTGCAAACTAATCTTGGCCCTTTATTATCTTTCAATCATTGGATACCCTCTCATAGCCCTTGGATTAAAGTGTGAGCACACGGATTGCCAGCGTGGCAATCCTTGTAAATTCCCATCTTTTGGTGTGTAAGTTGGTAGTCCCGCGTGTCATTCCTTGTAAGATTTGACCAATGAAAGCTCTTTGATGACGTTATAGCTGTTGAAGTGGCACTTAGTACTAAGTATCTTCATTGCCATGCTGGACGAGTGAGAGAGTGAGATATTAATCCTTTGATTTTGACATTGGGTTAATTGAAGAAGATGATGAATAGTAACTATTCACTCGCGCCTTTTTATTTCTTATTTGCGTTTGAACATTTGACCCGGGTTATAACTTGTAGTTGATTTGGGCTTTAGGGGAAATAGGCTAAGAAATGGGCTTGGACTTGGTTATTTAGTTAAATGGTTTAGGGTTTAACAAGGTAACTAACGACCGTTAGTCTTTTAATAAAAAGGACTAACGATGTTATATGTTTAGGGTTATTTTGTGAAATTGGTTTTAATATTAAGGGGATTTTTGGTATTTTGAGGGTTTTGTCTTTTTTGTGGTTGACTAAGTTTGACCAAGGTTGACTTTTGATGACCTTTGCTAGAAGCTTCTGGCTCTTGTGTACTCTATCCGTTCTCGTGTCCGTGTTTGTCCGGTTTTGACCGTTTTCTTGTGATTTTTGCATTATCCGTACCTACACCTTCACAAACAACAAAATACACAAATACAAGCATATTTTTGCATATTTTGATCATTTAAAGGTCATTTTTGATATACAAAAGATATGTGATTTCACACATATCACCTTTGATCAGGTAGATTCAAAGAATCTCCTTGAAGCTTAGGATCTTCTAACACAGATGTATTAGATTCATCATGCTTGCTTATTCTCATTACCGGAACGTCTCAAAGCAGACAACACGGTAAGAGTGAATCAGATAGTTACTATCTTTCTGATTAAGTCATCAATTCATTTACTGGATCAAAATTTATATCCAGTTATCACAAGCTTGATTTATATAGAATCTTGCAAGTTACCTACCGCAGAGCTGTTTGAGGTTGACTCTGGAAGGATTTTCATTCGTCACTATGAATACTAAAGAGTATCACTCTAAATGATCTGGCAAGATCTCAAGGATAATGCGTAGGACTCTTTGTTACCAAATGTTGTTTAAAGGTGAACAACAAGTGTTATACATGAATTGTGTCCTAATGAGATTTATAATGATGATCTCTTTTGGCTCTAGACTCGATTTGTGCACTTTGCTTTTAGTACTCGGAGGGTGGAGCAGATTGCCACCTATTCAATATTAACAATCTCGGAGTGAGATGTCAATAGATAACATGTGTATCTCCGTGACAAGTGAGACAAGTTTCTTTTGAGAGAAACTTGAATGGCTTGGAATGGTTGTGCATTGCATCACTGGGTCCATGACGTCTTTCTTCAATACCAACAATCATCTTGTGATTTTGATAGATTATGTATTGACCTGGTTTTTGCCTAAGTTGTGTAGAGGGCTGCTTTGTTTTCACCCTTTATCCATACTTTTCTTTTTCATTCTTCAACATCTTTAATGCTTACCAAGACGTCATCACTAACACATTGTTATGATTGTTCCAGTGTTAGCTCAACCTTAGTCGGTATTTTTCCTTTATTCTCATTTATCTCCAATCATACCTAAGGACTTCTAATTCTATTTATGGAATGTCCTTGGGTAGATCCCTCCGGTTCTGGTTGGATCATGGGACTTATACCTAACCTAAACCACCTTATGACTTCATCGACGTCGTGAGTTAATTGGTTATGGATATATAGACCGAACCATAAAACCATTGATACAGACATTTTGAAATACCCCCTACACATGTGCACCAAGATTCGAAATTGTTTTGTACACGAAGGAAAGAGTTGCACTTGGGTTCGTTTGGTAGGATGGAAAGAAATGTTAAATGAATGGAATAAACAACGTAATGAAATAAAGGACGTAATGGAATGGTTCATTACCGTTATTAATCATGTTTGGTTTATATGATAAGGCGTAATGAAATCGATAAGAAAAAGACTAAAATACCCCATTGATGATATAAATTATTTAATGTGGTTAATTAATGATGGAGTTTTATGTAATTTAATTCCATTACGGGATGGAATGAAAAAAACTAGAGGACTCCTAAGGAATGATTTAGGTGCAATGGGTCATTCCTTGGAATGAATCATTACTACCTGTGAATGTAAACAAACAAGATTTTTCCATTTCATCATAATAATCGTTTTCATTCCTACTTTGATTACAACATACCAAACGCTACGC
>BQNB010080611.1:5315-27798 GCA_026074375.1 Tanacetum coccineum
AGTTGAATGATAGGTCGCATACAAAAGCGCGTAAACAAGTATAAACTGATAAACATGAACAAGCAATCAATGATAAATTAAGCAATCGAGATAAACAAACCAAACATTAAGATCTTCATAATAATGGCTAATACCCGAAGATATTAGCATTCAAACGTCATAATCAATAGAAGAGTAATAATTTAGCCAAGGTAAACTAACCGAGTTAACGAATGATACCAAAACCTGAACGATTACAAGAGTATAGGAGATTACAAGTTGTTTCCTATGGAACTGATTACGTTGCAAGATCTCTTCTGCTCTGAAAATCGACTTTTATGGTTTAGGTATCGAAAATATGATTTAGCACATTTAAAACTTGTTTTTGAGTTTTCTATTTATAAGGTCTGGAAAAAGGTCGATACGACGTATCGAAAGTCTTCGATACGACGTATTAGGGGTTTCTTGGAGTAAGGATCATGTTCGACATCTTCCAGAATATTTTATTTCCATAGCTTGAATACGACGTATAGGACATGTAACTAATTCGCTCAATTACTTGGTCGGGACGAGTATTCTATCATAGGCTTGGCAAGGATACACATCTCCACCACTAGAGCTAAGGAGTAACAAGTTTATAAAGGTAAAATGGGTTTTTATAATAAGGGTTAGGGTTGATCATTCTATAATCTTTCACCAAAAGTACCACACCAACAAGGCAGCTGAAGCACACATAGATGGCCATAACGACGGAATAGACATGTGTGTTCGATCACATCCTCATTCGAGTTTAACCAAGGGTTAGAATGAAGAATGATATAGGGTAGGAACCTTAAAACTTTCACCAATAGTAATAAACCAACAAGGCAGCTGAGACATGCATACATGGCCGTAATGATGGAATAGACATGCATGCTCGATCACATCCTAATTCGCGTAAAACACATGGTTAATGATTAGGAAAGGGAAATAAATTATTGTTAAATAAAGATTACAAAGCAAATAGATTAAGTCTAGGATATAAGTTGCTAGACACTTTTTCTCGACCGTTACCATGAAAAGTCATAACTATTTACACACGTCTTGATCATAGATCAAAAACAACAACCTGAGTTGGCGTTCCCATAATTGTCAACTTCCCAATCATCCCAAACTTTACATCCTTTTACAAGGTAAGTGGCGATATCTACCACTTTATACAAAACTTTACATCGTTGACTAGCACACATACATGGCCGTAATGACAGAATAGACATGTGTGTTCGATCACATCCTCATTCGAGTTTAACCAAGGGTTAGGATGAAGAATGATATAGGGTAGAGATCTTCTAACTTTCACCAATAGTAATAAACCAACAAGGCAGCTGAGACATGCATACATGGCCATAACGACAGAATAAACATGCATGCTCGATCACATCCTCATTCGCGTAAAACCCATGGTTAATGATTAGGAAAGGGAAATAAATTGTTGTTAAATAAAAATTACGAAACAAATAGATTAAGTCTAAGATATACAAGAATCTAGAATATTTTTTTCCCCGACCTGATACCATGAAAAAGACACAACTATTTACACACGTCTTGATCATAGATAAAAAACAACAACCTGAGTTGGCATTCCCCGGTAACGGTCAACTTCCCAATCATCCCAACAGTTACATACTTTATACAAGGCAAGTGGAGATATCAACCCCTTAATACAAAACTATACGATCGAAGATTTATAAGACATATCAACAATAATCGATCTTTTCCATAAGAACTCTTCGTCAAGCTTTTGCGTGAAACGATGTATCTTTAAACTTTCCCTCCTCTTATTTGTTGCTTTTTTCCTAATTTTATTCAATTTTTTTATACAATACTTACGAAACTATACTCGGTGTAACTTACACCATCCTTCCAGATCATCAATAACTCCGATAATTCCTTCGAAAATCATCATTCTTCGGACGTACCAATAATTGTGTTGGTAGTAAAAATACATGAGTTTTGACTACTTTATACATTCTCATTTGCAATGTGCAAATTTCTTCCCAACCGTACCAAAGATAGAAAATTGACACAAGACTCGGAAAATACATACTTTACACTTTAAGCAACTAGCAACTGATAAATGGACTTAATCTAAGGTGTAACAAAACAAACAGTTGGTGTTATTCCTAAAGGATTGGCTCTATTGGTTTTCTCAGGTATCTTACTTCCCCCGACACTTTAAGATGAAGATAAAGGTTTATTACGAGAATTTAACTAACCAGTGTAGTTAGTTAATAAAACAACATATAAAGGCTTTTTGGGTGTAATCCTAGAAATTTATCAATTTAAACAAGTTACACTCCCATCCTAAAATCCATAGTACTCATTATTGTGGTCTCGAATAGATATACCAAGCCAAGTTCTAAAGTCTACAACATCACTGGCACACTCATATTTTGTGGAATTTAGGTAAACATTTGGAAACATATAAGGTTAAATCCTCACAATATCTAATAAGGGTTATTGTGTGCAGGTTATGTAACAAGTAATTTCACAAAAGTATTATTGATTTTTTTTAAATTTGAGCATAATTAAATTGTATGATAAAAATAGGACAAAGTATACATTCTAATTCCCATCCCCCACTTGAATTATACAACGTCCTTGTTGTATAGATAAAACATAAAAATAAGAATTAAAAGAATTAGAATGAGAAAACTCCCCTGATATTTTTGCCTGTAGAATACTCCAAGTTTTTGAGTTTATGAGTCAAGGATGATGTGTGAACAACCGTCTTGAGATTTCAACTTCCAAACTTCTATATTTCCAGATTGAACAATGCTTCACCAAGATTTGGTTAATATTCTTTGCAGCAGGTCCTGTGCAAAATATAGAAAAAACAATGCAAAATCCTATCACGGGTACCTACGGATTAAATTAAATAAGCTAAATAAACTGTACAGGAAACCAATACGCCGTATCCATAAACTTGAATACGCCGTATTGAAAAACCTATGAAAAGTATCTAAATACGGGTCAGTCTGTTGAATACGCCGTATCATGTACATGAATACGCCATATTGACATAACTGACAATAAATGATTAAAGTGCGAAAAAAAAAGGACAGATAACTGTCCATTACATCAATAACGGACGCGTATGGTATGGAGCTGAATACGCTGTATTGATGTCTGGGGTAAACCTGACTCGATAAAAATAGAAAACAATCCGGGTTGTCTCCGGGAAAGCACTTTCTATCACTAGTCTTTCTGTTAGACTTTTTCTCAGCTTCTTTCACTTTGTATCTATCTTCGAATTCACCTACATCCTTTATCTTCCACTCAATAATCCATCAGTGGGTCTTCTTTAACCTTTGTCCGTTAACTTTAAAGCTGATCCTGTTTCTATCGATGACCTCTACGGTTCCATACGGATACACAGTCTTTACCACATTTGGCCCGTACCACCTTGAATTGAGTTTACCCAGATGCATCTTAAATCTAGAGTTAAATAGCAACACCTTGTCTCCCACTTTGAAATTCTTATACCCACGTAGCCTAGAGTCGTGTCATCTCTTAGTTCTTTCCTTGTAGATCCGGGTGTTTTCGTACGCTCCATCTTTTAATAGTTCCATGAAACAGTTCTTTGCTACAGATGTGAGATCCATATTACATTGTTTTAGTGTATAATATGCTTTATGTTCGATCTCCATAGGCAAGTGACAAGGATTTCCATAAACCAATCTAAAGGGGGTGCATCCAGTAGGTGTTTTGTAGGCGGTTCTGAATGCCCATAACGGATAGTCGAGCTTTTCGGACCAATTCTTCGAATTATATCCAACTGACCTTTCCAAGATACGTTTAATAGCTCTATTAGTCACTACGGTTTGCTCATATTTAAGTGTCTGCCGTTGATAACTATGTTGTTACTTGGGGGGTAACTCTATACTTTTGCAAGGCTTTTTCTAGTTGAGAGTTACAAAAAATGTGTCCCCTATCACTAATTAAAGCTTTAGGAACTTCAAATCTTTTGAAATAGCCTTCTCAAAAACTTAATCATAATGCGAGCATTGTTTGTAGGAAGTGCTTGAGCTTTGACCCATTTTGATACATAATCCACTGCTACCAATATATATTTGTTTCCATTCGAGTTAGGAAAGGGTCCCATAAAGTCTAGTCCCCATATCTCAAACACATCACATACCTGAATATTGTTCTGAGGCATCTTACTTCTTGATGATATATTTCCAAATCTTTGACATGCATCACATCTCATCATGTAATCTTTAGCATCTTTAAAGATATTAGGCCAAAAGAATCCTGATTCATAGACTTTCCTTCCAGTAATTAATGCACTATGATAACCTCCAGTTGGTCCAGAATGGTAATGTGCCAAGATTTCAAGGATTTTGTTTCTAGCAACGCATCACCTCATTACATTGTCCGAGTATAGCTTGAATGCGTATGGTTCATCGCAAAAATAATTTTTTACTTAAGAGAAAAATCTTCGTCTTTTTTCAGGTGTCCAATTTGGAGGCACAGTCTTTCCAAGAATATAATTAACATAATCAGCGTACCATGGTTCGTCCTCATTTAACTTGGTTTTCAATATCATAAGATGTTCATCGGGAAACTTGTCAGTGATTTCCTCTTCCGTGAATGTTCCCACGTCTGGGTTCTCAAGTCTCGACAAATGATCCGCAGTTAACTTCTCTGCCCTTTTTTATCCTGCCCTTTTTTATCCTTAATCTCAATGTCAAACCCTTGAAGAAGAAGAACCCACCTTATAAGCCTTGGTTTGACATCCTATTTGCTGAATAAATACTTCAAAGCTGAATGGTTAGTATAGACTACGATCTTTGATAAGATAAGATATGGACGAAACTTATCAAAAGAGAAAACAACTGCAAGAAGTTCTTTTTCAGTAGTGGTGTAATGCTCTTGGGCGTTATTCAGATTTTTGCTGGCATAATAGATTGGTTTAAATTTCCCGTCTATTCGTTGTCCTAACACAGCTCCAACAATGAAGTCACTAGTGTCACACATTAAATCAAAGGGCATGTTCCAATCAGGAGATATTATGATAGGCCTAGTGGTTAGTTTTTCTTTCAAAATGTTAAATGCCTTTTTGCAATCATCAAAAAAATCAAACTTCGCGTCTTTCATTAAAAGATGGTTCATTGGTTTAGAAATCATGGGAAAGTCTTTTATGAACCTTCGATAAAATGCAGCATGCCCTAGAAAGCTTCTCACCCCTTTTACATTTGTTAGGTATGGCAATTTAGCTATCACCATCAATTTTAGCTCTATCAACCTCAATTCCATCCCTATAAATTTTGTGTCCTAAAACAATCCCTTCCTATACCATAAAATGATATTTTTCCTAATTCAGCACAAGGTTGGTTTCTTCACATCTAGCAAGCATCCTATCTAAATTAGCTAGACAATAATCAAAAGAGTTACCGAATACCGAGAAGTCGTCCATGAATACTTCCATAAAGTCTTCCACCATATCATGGAAAATTGCCGTCATGCATCTTTGAAAAGTAGCTAGTGCGTTGCATAATCTAAACGGCATTCATCGGTAAGCAAAAGTCCCATAAAGACAAGTGAATGTTGTCTTTTCTTGATCTTCGGGTGCGATCGGAATTTGGAAGAGTCCTGAAAAACCATCAAGAAAACAGTAATATGTATTCCCACATAAACGCTCTAACATTTGATCAATAAAGGGAAGAGGGAAATGATCCTTTCAAGTTTTATCATTAAGTTTATGATAGTCGATGCACACTCGCCATTCTGTAACTGCGCGAGACGGAATTAACTCATTATTGTCATTTAAAACTACAGTCATTCCTCCTATCTTTGGAACTACGTGGATAGGGCTAACCCACGAACTATATGAGATTGAATAAATCAGCCCCAAATCATGTAGCTTCACAATCTCGTTTTTAACCACATCTTAGACTTTGGGATTTAAATGCCTTTAGGGTTGAATGACCGGTTTGTAGTCATCTTCTATTAGAATCTTGTGTGTGCAGTATGACGGACTAATTCCCTTAATGTCTGACATTTTCCAAACAATAGCCCCCTTACGTTTCTCCAATACTTGCAAAAGTAAAATTTTATACTTTTCGGACAATTTTAATGAGATAATTATGGGAAAAGATTTTTCTCCATGCATGTATGCGTATTCTAAGTGTTGACGCAAAATTTTCAGCTCAGATTTCTTCTCATCGATTTCGTTAGCACTGTCCGAATAAAGTTGTTCACTTTCAACTTTATTGGGTTCTACTGTTTTCTGCATAACTGATACAGTGTATTAACAGATTCGATACGCCGTATTGGTTCCCCTGAATCAGAATCATCGACCACTTTACATTCAAAAGATTCACAACTTTCTAGTTCTGATTGATCAATTGATTTTTCCAGCCCATTTAATAAAAATAAATTAGACATATCATTTACTAGTAATTCTCGAGCCTCTGCGTTGATCGTGTCGTCAAAGTTATCAACCCCGTAGCATTCACCATCTTCAGCTGGTGGTCTCTTAATTGATTGATCCATGTCGAAGATTACTTCATCGTCCCCTACCCTTAGCGTTATCTTTTTATTTAACACGTCTATCATATCTCGAGCAGTTGCCAAAAATGGTCTTTTTAAAATTATAGGAACTCTAGAGTCTTCAGGCATATCTATGAGCACATTTTCAATTATTCATCTTGGGTATTGGATTGACCTATCCGCAAGTTTTAAACTCATTCTAGTAGCCTTTGGTTCCCCCAAACCAAGTTTTTGATACATCGTATATGGCATCAAACTTATACTAGCTCCTAGGTCTGCTAACGCATTATCAATGTGTAATTGGACAATGTCACAAGGAATAGTAAAACTCCCTAGGTCTTTCTCTTTTGATGGAAGCTTGTTTAATAATACCGCAGAGCATCTTTCATTCATAGTGATCGTACAAGCTTCTTTGAGTCTGGCCTTATTTGTCAGCAAACCTTTCAAAAATTTGGCATACTTTGGCACTTGAGCGAGTGCTTCGATGAAAGGAAAATTGATGTGGAGTTGCTTCAGGTTTTCCAAGAACTTTTTTTGTTGAGCCTCTTCTTTTTCTTTTCTTAATCTTCGGAGAAAATGAATGGGTGGCGTTTGTACTTTACTTGATGGTTGAACAATAAGTTCGGTGGTCTTCTGGGGTTGGTCTTCGGTAAGAACTTTGTTGGGATTAAAAGTCTTTTTGATGCTGTTAGAATTACTGCTGCTCATGTTTTTGTTAATACTGCTCAGCTGGATTTAGTGTTGCTCATAAACTTCAAAGAAAATATACTAAGTAGTTACTACTGCTGGTATAAAAGTTAATGTTGCTAGTGAAAGTTACTACTGCTAGTACAAAATACTGCTTGAAGTTAATGCTGCTGAAGAGTTACTACTGCTTAAGAAAATATTCTAAGTAGTTAGTACTGCTAGTATTAAGTTAGTACTGGTAGTGTAAGTTAGTACTGTTTGTTAGTACTGCTTACTTGATATGTATTAGTTATTTATAGAAAAGATTTTATATACTTAGGAAAGTATTGTAAGCCGAGTAGGACTCCTTGGTGTATAAAAGGAGGACCTAGGGCATAGAGTTCAATGCAATATACCAATACCAATACATAACAAAACCAACCAAATCAATCTTAGTCGTATAATTCTTAGCTTCAAGGTCTTTGTAACCCTAATACTTTGAGAGTATTCGTATTATTATCATTAATAATATTGGAGCTTATTTGTTGAATTGTATGTTCATTGAATTACTATTTCATTGATAATTCTTCTTAATATTAAAGATTAGATTCCGCATAATCTTTAATATATTCAAACAAAGCTTTTACTATAGTTGTGTTAGATTTATCTAATATAACTAAACCTTAAACAATCATAAGGAATTCGATCTATTGAAGTGGGATCAACAAGTGGTATCAGAGCTTGTTGAAAAGCTTTGAATAAGAAGAACCTATTTTTATACACAAGATCTTTTGTTAAAAGATATGGATCAAGATTCTGCACACATGGTGGTTGCATCCAAAGTTCCCATGCTCAAACCTGGTGAGTTTGAGATATGGAGGATGAGGATTGAACAATATATCCAGATGATAGACTATGCACTGTGGGAAGTCATAGAGAATGGTGCAACCTTGCTAAAAACAACAATTGTGGAAGGAGTTTTGACAGAGATGCCTATTACTATTGCTGAAGAAAAGGCTCAGAGAAGATTAGAGGTGAAAGCTAGAAGTACTTTAATGATGGGCATTCCCAATGAACATCAGTTAAAGTTTAACTCTATAAAGGATGCTAAGAAGTTGTTGGAAGCGGTAGAAAAGAGATTTGGTGGGAATGCAGCTACTAAAAAGACTCAAATGAATCTCTTAAAGCAGCAATTCGAAAACTTTACTGTTCCAAGCTCAGATATGCTTGATCAAACTTTTGATAGGCTTCAAAAGCTTGTGAGTTAGTTGGAGCTTTTGGATGAAAAGATTTCACAAGAAGATGTTAATCAAAAGTTATTAAGAAGTTTGTCACCTGAGTGGAACACACATGCTGTTGTGTGGAGGAATAAAGCTGATTTGGATACAATGAGCATGGATGATCTCTACAACAACCTCAAGGTGTATGAACCAGAAGTTAAAGGGATGTCTAGCTCAAGTTCAAGCACACAGAACATGGCTTTTGTGTCCTCTTCAAATAACAACACTAGCAGCACTAATGAAGCAGTTAATACTGCTCATGGAGTTTCTACTGCTAGCACTCAAGTTAATGCTGCTAACTCTACAAATATTGATAACTTGAGTGATGCTGTTATTTGTGCATTCTTTGCTAGTCAACCAAATAGTCCTTAACTTGTACATGAGGACTTGCAACAAATCCATCCATATGACATAGAAGAGATGGATTTGAGATGGAAAATGGCCATGTTGACTATGAGGGCAAGAAGGTTTTTAAAGAATACAGGAAGGAAGCTTACTGTTAATGGCAATAAGACTATTGGTTTTAATCAATCCAAAGTGGAGTGCTACAACTGCCAAAGTGGGACTTTTTGCTAGGGAATTTAGTAGCTCCAAGAAATCAAGACACCAAGAACAAGGAAAGCCTCATGCAGGAGTATGCCTATGGAAACATGACTTCTACGCTTTGGTGTTCATGTGATGGTCTGGTGGATATGACTGGGAGTGAAAATCAGGGCAGAGGAAGGGCTTAATTATGCACTCCAATGGCTTTTCTCATCTTCAAGTCTGACTCAGAAGTATCGAATGATCTATTGTTTAAAAATCTTGTTTGAAAACTTTTTGGAATCTCTTAAATCTTCATAAGATCAACTATTAAAAAAGATTTTAAAGAAATCTGAGTTACTGGTTTAGGTATAAGACAGGTTTTAGAGTCAGTGGAAGAAGAAAAACTTAAAGTTTATAAAGCAAATGAGTCTATTTATTTACAAGATATTAAGGGCTTAAAATTTGAAATTCACATAGGAGAAATAACTATTAGAGAGCTTAGGAAAAAGCTTGACATAGTTCAAAAAGAAAAAGATGGCATTCAACTTAATGTAGATAAATTTGAACATGCATCTAAAAGTTTAAACAAGCTCATAGAGTGTCAAATAGTTGACAATTTCAAGAAAGGTTTAGGCTATGAAAATTCTTAATGGCAATTCACCTCCCTACACAGGAAATTCTCATGCCTCTAACACTGACTTGTCTTTTATTGGTTTGGTGAGGTTTGTTTATAAGCATGGTTGAGAACTGTAAAACTATGTCTAGTAAAGAAGAGCCTAAGGTAGTTCGGAAGAATGATGATGCCCCAATTATTGAAGAATGGGTGTCAAATGATGAGAAAGAGGATGTGTCTCGGCCTAAAATTGAAAAGAAAATAGTTAGGCCTAGTATTGTTAAGAAAGAGTTTGTCAAATCTAAACAACAAGAAAAACTGCTAGGAAAACTGTTAAACAAGTTGAATAACATAGGCAAAACACTTACAGTCCAAGAGGCAATCAAAGAAATTGGAACAATATGATGTCTCAAAAACTAGGAAGCAATTTTGAGATGTTTAATAAGGCCTGTTATGTGTGTGGAAGGTTTGATCAATTGCAATTGATTGCAGTTACCATCAAAAAACAGTTTCAAAATCAAAGAATGGTAAAACCTGTTTGGAAAATTGCTCAAAGGGTGAATTATTAAAACTTTGCTAAAAATACTCATCTCTATGCTAAAAAGAACTTAGTTCCAAGAGCAGTACTAATGAAGTCTGGTTTAGTATCAGTTAATACTGCTAGACAAGTTAATGCTGCTCACTCAAAAACAACAGTGAATGCTACTAGACCAATGTTATATCTCTTTAAAACAGCACATTCAATTGTTAAGAGGCCCATTAATAAGAACACAACATTTAAAAACAGAATATTAATCAAAGGGATAATACTGTTAGGGGTAAAAATCTTAATACTGCTAGGCCAAAAGCAGTAGTTAATGTTGTTAAGGGAAATAGTTTTAATGTTGTTAAGGCTTTAGCTTGTTGGGTTTGGAAATCAAAGCATAAAGTTTTAGACCATGTTTCTAAACACAATAGTGCATCAATCACCCTAAAAAAGTTTGATTATGTTGATGCACAAGGCAGATCCATAAATGGATTTATAGGATCAAGGAGTGATTGATAGTGGATGCTCAAGGCACATGACAGGGAACATGTCCTATCTTACAAACTATGAAGAGATAGATGGAGGATATGTTGCTTTTGGAGGGAGCCCCAAAGGTGGGAAAATCACAGGAAAAGCAAAGAAAAATGTTAAATTGATGATGGAAAAGTTGTTTAGAATGAAATTGGAGTTAATGCTGGTGACTCAAAGTTAATGTTGCTAGGCATAACTTACTACTACTGGGTTACTACTGCTGGGTGAAAGTTAATGTTGTTGAGGGTATTTTTATAAATACTTCGATTAAGGGTTTCAATCTATCCTTTAATCAATTTCACTCTTTCAAATACTCTCTAACTGCAAACCTTAACTCAATTTTATCATCCATTATCAAAACCCAACACAAATGACGACTCTAAAGTTTGCGGATACTCATAACATGGTCGCATTTTTGTCTAAACCCAAAGAGAGTGATGGGTTTGAACAAATTGTGGATTTTTTGAATGCACACCCTATAAAGTATGCACTAACCGTTAATCCCACAATATATATTTCTTGTATCGAACAATTCTGGTCTATTGTCAAGGCCAAAACTATCAATGAGAAAGTACAGTTGCATGCCCTAGTAGATGGCAAAAAGATAATCATCACTGAATCAACTGTTAGAAGAGATCTTTAACTAGAAGATGCAGAAGGTGTTGAGTGTTTACCAAATTCTACCATCTTTAAACAACTTGCATTAATGGGGTATGAGAAAGTTTCACAAAAACTAACTTTCTATAAACCATTCTTTTCTCCACAATGGAAATTTCTGATTCATACTATTCTACAATGTCTAAGTTCAAAGACTACTGCATGGAATGAGTTTAGTAGTACTATGGCATCTGCAATTATCTGTTTGGCTACAAATCAGAAGTTTAACTTTTCAAAATACATTTTTGAAAGTATGATTAGAAACTTGGATAATGTGTCTGGGAAATTTTTGATGTATCCAAGGTTTGTATAAGTGTTTCTGAATCAACAACTTGATGGGCTGCCAACACATAAGAGAATTTATAATGCACCCTCTCAAACTAAGAAGAGTTTTGGAAATATGAGAAGGGTAGGCAAAGGTTTTTCTGGTAGAGTAACACCTTTATTTCCAACAATGGTGGTACAAAACCAATCAAAATTGGGTGAAGGTTCAACAAATCCAACTGATCCCCATCACATACCCACCATTACTCAATCATCTACTCAACCTCAAAAGACACAAAAACCTAGGAAGCCTAAAAGAAAGGACACTCAGGTACCTCAGCATAGTGATCCTAGTGAAAATGTTGCAGATGAGGTTTTCCATAAGGAGTTAGGTGACAGTTTGGCGAGGGTTGCCACTACTGCTTCTATCTTAAAAGTAGAGTAAGACAGTGGTAACATAACTAAGACCCGATCCAAGGCAACACCTAATGAATCTAGTTCCTTATGAACTACTTCATGTGGTGGTCCCAGGTGCCAAGAAATCATAGGGGATACAATTGCTTAAACTAGGTTTGAGAATGTATCTAAACATTCTAATGATTCACTGCTCGCAAGAGGTAACATATTTGAAGTGATGAGGATAGTCTTAAACTTAATGAATTGATGGAACTGTGTACCAATTTATAAACCATAGTTCTTGATTTGGAGAAGACAAAGATCACCTCAAGCTAATGAGATTGCCAGTTTAAAAAGGAGGGTCAAGAAGCTTAAAAAGAAAGATAGGTCAAGAACTCATAAGCTAAAGAGATTATATAAAGTAGGTTTAACTGCTATGGTAGAATCCTCTAGTGATGAAGAAGATTTGGGTGAGGATGCATCCAAACAGGGGAGGAGGATTAATGCTATTGATGCAGATGAAGACATTACCCTGGTTAATGTTCAAGATGATGCTGATAATGAGATGTTTGACGTGAATGCTTTAAATGGTGAAGAGGTGTTTGTTGCAGGGCAAAATGCAAATGTTGTTGAAGAAATAGTTGATGCTGCTCGAGTTAGTACTGCTGCAACAACTGTTACAATAACAACTGAAGAAATTACTTTGGCTCAAGCACTTGAAGCATTAAAAACTTCAAAACCCAAGGTGAAAGGGATTGTTTTTCAAGAGGGAAGAGCTTCTACAATTCAAGTTACAAGAAGTTTAGACTTTAGTGGATTTTAACAAATGGAAAGGGCTATAGGCTTAATGGAGTTTTCAGGAATAAAAGAATTGAAAGATGAATTGTGATAAGAATAAAGCAAAGATTGTTGTCTCAAGGGTACACAACAAGAAGAAGGATTGATATGATGAAGTTTTTGGCCCATGTGCAAGAAATTGAAGCAATTAGGCTATTTTTAGCTTATGCTTCATTTAAAGATTTTGTGGTGTATCAAATGAATGTAAAAAATTCTTTTCTTTATGGGAAGATTGAAAAAGAGGTGTATGTATGTCAACCACCAAGATTTGAAGATCTAGACTTTCCTGATAGAGTATACAAGGTTAAAAAAGCATTATATGGACTACATCAAGCTCCTAGAGCTTGGTATGAAACCTTGTCAACATATCTGTTGGACAATGGGTTTTAAAGAGGGAAAATTGACAAGACCTTATTCATCAAAAGGCACAAAGGTGATATTTTGCTAGTCCAAGTTTATGTGGATGATATCATCTTTGGTTCATCAAAGAAGGAGTTATGCTTTGCATTTAAGATGTTGATGCATGAGAAATTTCAAATGAGTTCCATGGGAGAACTTACATTATTCTTAGGATTACGAGTGAAGCAGAAGAAAGATGGCATATTTATTAGTCAAGATAAATATGTTGAAGAAATTTTAAAGAAATTTAGGTTTACAGAAGTCAATATTGCAAGCACACCAATGGAAACTCAAAAGCCTTTGCTCAAGGATGAAGATGGTGAAGAAGTGGATGTTCATATGTATTGTGTATGCCCCCACTTGTGCTAGATACCAAGTCAATCCAAAGGTTTTACATCTTCATGTTATGAAAAGGATTTTTAGGTACTTAAAAGGTCAACCAAAATTGGGCCTTTGGTATCCAAAAGATTCTCCTTTTGATTTGGTAGCATACACTGATAGTGATTATGCTGGAGCAAGCTTGGATAGGAAGTCTACAACAGGAGGTTGTCAATTTCTTGGATGTAGATTAATATCATGGCAGTGCAAGAAACAGACAATGGTTGCAAATTCCACAACAGAAGCTGAGTATGTGGCTGCTTCAAGTTGTTGTGGACAAGTGCTTTGGATTTAGAATCAACTACTTGATTATGGGTACAATTTTATGCATACCAAGATCTTTATTGACAATAACAGTACTATTTGCATAATTAAAAATCATTTTTTCATTAAAAAACAAAGCATATAGAGATCATACATCATTTTATTAGAGATAACAACGGAGTCAACGCTTCATTCTCCATCAACGTTTACAATAAGATGGCAGGCAAACGAGCAATAAGTTGCGCCGCAACCCCTTTTTGGATGGCAAAACCAATCCTAGTAAAAATAAAGTTTTGTGTCTTAGGGGTCGAAAAATTACTTTGCACAACTCATTGAAAACCCTAGTCAAAAACTCCTCTGCTTCCGGTGCTAGGGGGAAAACCAAACGTATCAAACGCAAAAGGATAACACGTGCTTGTTTCTCTAAAAATGATTTATCCGTGTTTAGCAACTTTGCTCGATTCTGCTTACAACGCAACTTGTCCTCCAACAAACCCATTGTCCTTGAGCCTAACAAGAGGGGACACTCCAGTAAGATCCACACAAGCATGTTTCCCCCCGGCCCACCCAAACACAAGTATATCAGCTGGCCGTAAGGTAGACCTCCCTTCGAGTGGATCTGTCAGAAAGTTCATGGGGGCCTCCTTTTTGGAAGAAATTCTAGCTCGTTTATAGAAACATCATTACAGAACATCCCTAACCAAATCATGCTTTATTTGAAACCAGGTAACCTCCTTGCATGACCACATGCTTACCAAAAGATTCCAAACAAACCTTGCGGCAAAGCTGGGCAAGGTCATCAACCGAAAATAGAGGATATTAGCTGGTACTTAAGGATAGTCTGGTACTCCCCGAGTCCGACATATGTTGGCCTAGTCCTTAATGGGGATAACGGTCAAGAAATTCTGAGCACGGGAGCTCGGGCATTTAAACACCGCTTTTTGTGAGGGATAAATCAAGATCACTCCCAAACTCTTGCAATTTTACTATTAGGGCACAAGCCAAACAATTTTGGGCTTTGGGGGCGCGGGGTGGGGCAGTGTCACTGTGTTAGAGAAACTGTAAGATCGAATTCAGGTAGGGACTTGTAGCACACGATCTATCGCATATCCATAGTCAGAATCAACCCCATCAATAACACATCCATGATGAATGTGTCGTACAAACTCCAAGATTGCACACTCGAGGCACAAAAAGCATAAGTAGATTCATTCCTCAGCCAAAATAACCCAACCTACAAAAACCGAATCGGACGTTATAACAACCCGTAATTTTCGTCAATGTAATTTTCCATCTATTAAATTAGATGCAATGTAATATCCATCTATTATA
This sequence comes from Tanacetum coccineum, assembly GCA_026074375.1. NCBI lineage: Eukaryota > Viridiplantae > Streptophyta > Magnoliopsida > Asterales > Asteraceae > Tanacetum > Tanacetum coccineum. The sequence continues at coordinate 20,500 of BQNB010080611.1, forward strand.
TATATCACCTTTTTACAGGGAAATTTTTTTCTTTATCTCATTATGCAATGTAACTTGCATCTCTAAAGTAAACGAGCTCACGCAACCTCTACCAATGCCATCTATATCTATATAATGTAAACATCCTAATGTGTCAAGTCTATATCTTAATATCATTTTTACCAAGTACATTATCCATTTAACGTACCATTTACAATGTTATATCAAAATAGACTTTATCCGTTAACGTTTATATCAAAACCCTAATTATATGTAATGTATACATATAAAATAAATGTGCAAGCCTTCAAACATGTGTACAAGTGTACAATGCACAACATTTGAATATCTTTTCCCTCCTAAATCAAGTTATAACTTTCTAAAGTCCAATGTATAAGTCAATAATGCAAGAAAACCAAACTAGGTCATTTTACCTCCTAAATCTCTTTAGTTTCTTACTACCACTTTAACACAAGGTACACGCACTTAATGCATGACTTCTAAACCCTAAACCTAAACCCTAAGTCATCCTAAAACCCTAATTTCATTTTAAACTTAAAACTAAACCCTAAATCTTAATCCCAAACCCTAAATCTTAATCCCAAACTCTAATCTTAATCCTAAACCCTAAATACCCTAATCCTAAACCTTAATACATGTTTTTAAATACCAAAAACATTAACAAACAACTCTAAACACCGTCACCCTTTTTCTTTCATTTTTAACCCATTTAATCAAACAAGCACCTCAAGCAAGCATCCTAGCACCTCCATGACATCACCACCATGTCATAGCAAAAACAACTAGCTCTCCATCATCCTCCCTGGCCGACCAAGTTTTCATTGTAACCTCCTTGTCACCTTCTTATAGTTCCGAACCATCCTTAAAACCTCTACAACCTTTCATACGCTACATTTCTAGCTCACAATACTAACCCTATAGACTTCATTAGTCATTACCCTAAATCCACAACCCTTAGCCACCAAGAAAACTTAGGCACCAAGGGTTTTCGAACCCTATATAAGCCGAATCCAAAGCAACCCTTTTCAAACATACTTAAATAGTCCATCATAAACACAAATGGAATTCTTTCTAGACCAAGGAAAAAGTATAAGGTCCCTAAGATCAGAATAGAAGCTAAGAATCAAGAGAAGGAAGTTCTTGAAGTCGTTTCTAGGCGTACGAACCCAAAAACCCTCAGTCGACCCATTTTAGATTAAGTAAGCTCAAAATCTTGTTCAATAAGTTCATATTCTGTTTTAGATCTTTCAAAAGGTTTGTTAGATCATATATAAACTCTTGTTTGAAGCCTTGAATCCTCAAACCTATGTGTTTTTGACTAAAACCCTAAAAACGACCAGTTTTGATTTTCTAGCTAATGAATCCTTTTTCTAAACTTTTGTTACTTAAAAAAATCTTATTTTTTCTTATTCTAATAAACTATAACCTGCAAATATCATTTGGAACCCTAAAATAAGCTTGCATGGTTTTTTGGACTTAATTTGCAAATATTTTCATTCATAGGGGTATATATCGTAACTTTATAAAATTTATAACTAGAGGGGCTGAAAATGTCATTTTCCTAAATTTATAACTATAAGGACCTATCTTGCCAAGTTTCAAAGTTAAAGGTTTAAATTATATATACTTTATATATAAAGGACTAAACTTGTAAAAGTTTATAAATCGAGGGTATATATTGCCATTTTTGCAAACTTAAAAATATAAAATATAATATTTTTATATAAATTATAAAAATATATATTAATATTATAAAACTCAATTTTATTAAAACCCAATACATTTATCGCTATTAATCAACGATCGACGCATTATAAAACAATTACGTTATATAATTATCGTAATTTATCATCGACTAGCTTTTGAAGAAACTTAAAATCTTATCGTATCACGTTACTAGGGAATTTCATGTGAGGGGTTCCATTTGGGTATTTGTTTTGACGAGTTTGCTGGGTTTACGATTTAAAGTGCCCGACTCCTCAAACGATACTACATGGCCTCTGGATTATGATAGCCCAAACAGTGATGTGATACAATATTTCCATAAATTAATAAATCAAAGTAATACGTTAAACTTTATGAAGTTTTGAAACATAAACCATCACACTAAGACTTGACATATTACCCAAGGTTGCGTGACGTAGCTGTTACTTTCACTTGATATACTTTTGCCATCAATCAGATTTTCCCTGTTAAGGTGAGTTCATAGCCTCGCATTTTAAATCTTCTAATGTTTTCATAAACCCGCGAAAGGGATACATGCTATAACCATGAATATGAGGGTTTTTCTAATGTATGCTATACTGATATATTATTGCATAACGTCTTACTTTTGCCATAAGTCCCCATATCATGAACCGTATTTACTTTTTAGAGTAAGCGCGAATGCTGTGAATAGATCTATTTGGGACTGAACTCCCCCGTTGGTGTACCTATACTTTCTGGTACCAAAAAAAAAAACCGCCCCCAACTTCATTTGATCTTATGCGGTGTTTGGCAAAGGACCCGTTAGGGGCAACTTCTTGTGATTAGTGTTTATCTCAGGTCTCTGTGTCATTAGCTATAGGGCAATAATTACGTTTTTCCATAATAATTATACTATTGCAATTATTACACTTATGGGTGTATAACAACGTAACCCACTGTTATGATGACTTGTATTCAAACTGTTTACCATAAACCTATGAATTTCACTCAACCATTGTGTTGACCTTTTTAGCATGTTTATCTCAGGTAACTGAGCATCTTATGGCACAGAGTGGCACGAACTTGAAGATGGCTAAACTGTTATCATTCAAACTTTATGTTTTCATGTAGATTTTGGGACCTCTGTTTGTAAAAACTCTGATGAAATAATGAATGATAACTAAATTTTCCAAAAACGTCTCTTTACGATTCGTTTTCTATGATTATGACTGTTGTACTATGAAATAATACCCCAGATTAGCTTCTGCTGCTATATGTCAAAAATGGGGGTGTTATAGATTGGTATCAAGAGCCACGGTTATAGAGAACAAGGTTGAAACCTTAACTATAACTACTTTTCTTTTTCCATCCAAGAAAGTCCTCCGTGCCACTACATCTCCCGAATAGTATGTAAAGTATGTTAACACTTAAATCTGAGTATGCAGCGGAATGTTGAATATCCGAAGGCGTTACATTATTGGGTCAATAGCACAAGATCAGAGAACGAATACTAAACGTGTCGTTTGAAAAAGATACATTGGATTAACAAAATACTTGTTTGTTACATAAGCTCATGGCTTCAAATGGTTCAACAAAATAGATAAAGATTTTAGGTTTATACAATTGTAACCAAAATGTATAAGAAACCAAATCTTAGTGTGGACTCTTCAATTAATTTTGGGGGGGGGACTTCCCAATGTATCGACGCACATCGTGTCCTTATTGACCTGAAAAACATGCTTTAAAACGTCAACAATAAGTTGGTGAATTCATAGGTTTATGTAAATCAAATTGGTAGGACCGCAAGATTTTTCAAATGTATGATTAAGCAACAGATGCAAACATCATAAAGTAATTAGTTTCTAAGCTCATGACACGAGGTCGACGTATATGATGAATTATATATTGCCAACTGGTTGTCCGTGATTGATGTGTACTAACCCTCGCAACATCAAATTCGACATAGGTATGCGTTCCGTTCCCCAGTGATAGCAGTCACACAGAAACGGGATTGTCAATCCCAATAGTTCTATCCATATCATTCGCGCCCGACACACATGTAATTCAACTACATCATGCAATTAACAGTTCTATGATCGTGGACTAAAGGGGTTATGGTAACATTAGGCATACACGTAATCATGGACATAAAAGATGCTTGCGTACAGTTTGTAAAACAAAGATGTTCTCACACCAAGGGGGTGTTTTAAATCATTTAAATAATTATAAAGCTTGGGTCTATGGAACTAAACTTAGCGGTAGTCTCTGAATGATAACAAAAGTATCCAAGTAAGCAGTGAACTCACACCGTTAAGTACCTAAGTAAGTACACACGGTAAAGTCTTAGTTTACCATTGAAACTAACGATCATTGTATAACTAAATCCCATTTTAAGTTTATATATAACGTTATCACTTGTTGGTGACACACTAGACTCTGTATTTATAGTTTCGATGGTTCTCGAGAAACGTGAGATCATTATTAATAAATATACATTATTTATTAACTTGTTATTAAATTGTTCGATGTCCGAATATCGAAATGTTCGACCGACGTGTTAAATGTTTCATCTATTTCACTTTTGTTCTAAATTACCCTTAAGTTTCTAGTTATTCCACTTTTAGTCCCTAGGTTTACAAATATACATATTTATATTTTAAACCTTTTAGTTTTAGAATTGACATAATTAGTCCCTTAAGTTTCTAAGAAGGATAGTTTAGGTTTTTATAGTTTGTACTTAAACCCTTAAGTTTCAGAATATTACAAGAATAGTCCCTGGAGTTATTGAAACTCGAATTTGACAAAACTAGCTCCTTATGTTTCGGAAATTACGGTTTTAGTCCCCCGACTTGTAAAAATTGCATTTTCAACCCAATTAAATCCCGACAAGTGGCATTTGGCCTTATTTAGTCCAAATAAGCCAACCAAGTCATTTCGGCTTATAAATAAGCTATTTCGAGCTTATTTCGGCTTAACGGGCCATATTGGGCCCGTTAAGGTCCGTTTAGGTTTCTAAAGGTCCGTTGTAGTTTTCATAAGTCCAAAAGCCTTCAATAAGTTCATATGGGTTGGTTAAGCTTATAATAAGCTCGTCGAGCTTATTGAAGCTTATTTAGAGCTTATTGGGCTTACGGGCCCAATAGCTTAACCCGGATAGAAACTAAATGGTTTCTTAGGTATTTTAGCTTATTTCTCATTTGTTTCAACTTAGCTTTTTCTGTCTCGTGTTTAGCTTATTTAAAATAAGCTAATAAGCTTTTGAGTTTGGGCCGGTTTGGGCCGGTTGAGGCCCGGTAGGGTTTTAGAAGGTCTAGTTGGGTCCATTAGGGTCCGTTGAGCATACCGAGGTCCAATAAGCACTTAGGAGACCATTTGGCTTATTTAGCTTATTCGATAAGCTAATAAGCCTATCATTGGGCCTATTGGGCCCGGTAGAGACCCGGCAAGGGTTCTAGGGGTTGGGGCTTGGCCCGTTAACCTTATTTGAGTCCATTAAGCCCTTTGAACTTGTATAAGCTGCGTAACTTTCATAAATAAGCTGTCCAAGCTTATTGTGAGCTTATGGCTCACGTTGGGCTTGCGAAAGGGCTGGTAAGCCCATTAGGGGTTCGGTTGGTTTCCAACGAAATACAAGGGGTCCATTTAGGTACTTTTAAGTCCGTTAAGTCGATTAAGCCCTTATAAGGTCACCAATAAGCTACACGAGCTTATTGTGAGCTTATTTGCTCGTTAGGGCCCGTAAATGGGCTAGGAGGCCCATTAAGGGTCCGTTTGGTCTTAAAAGAAACACGAATGGTGCACTTATGTTTTTAAGCCTATATTAAGTTCATTAAGTTGCGCATAAGCACACGAATAAGCCGTTTAGGCTTATCGTGGCTTATGAGCTTTGTGGGCTCTCGAAGAGGGCTACGCAGCCCACTAAGGGTCCAAAAGGTTTACTAGTGAGTTATATGGTTTCATTTTATTGTCTAGCACAATCCAATGTGTTTAACATTTTGAAATCGTGACCCGCGACATGCACACGTTCTTTATTGTCGAAAATATGTTTCCATGCCTTCATGTCGCGGTTACAACCCTAGTTTACGTGTAGTTATTTATCCATGTTCGCGTATAAGGGTTTTTGGTTCGCATTGAGTCCAAGTTGATCATCTAACTAGATGTTTTAAGGTTTTACTTGTTGTTAAGCCATATGTCGCATTTCTTGTACCCCTTGCACCACGGTTGGAGACCAAGCTTTCACCTTGGACGCAACATTTAGTTCCTTGTCGCGTTAGATCACGTGGTTCTTCGCACCTTATTAGCCTCTTGCACCATACGAGTATAAAGCATACATGTATAGGTGCGTGCGTTTCATAGATAACGTGACCTAATGACTAGAAATCAAAAGACAATTTAAAATGTGAAGAGTATGAGTTCGAAACTTGACTTACAAGGGTCCTAGCTTATTTGTGGCGTATGTAGACGTGTAGAATGCTAATCCAAACGTGTATACGATTGTGACGACCAACCCTTGGCTCGAGTAACTCCTTGTGGGTACTTGTTGGTTCGAGTAGAAGTGTGAGTGTGTTTGGTTGCGGGTTGTAACCCGAATAAGAGAGAGGAGAGTGTTGAGGTGTGCAAATGTTAACAAGAGTGTTAAATGGTGAGTGTATATGACTATTTATAGGGAATGAATTTAGTTAGACTTCCTAGTCCATAAACACAAACCGAAATCGTGTCCTAGAGGTGGTTTCGAAAGGTTTTAGTTAATCTCACATGGTTTTAGCTAAACCACTTGAGTACAAGTATTAATTAAGTAGTTGAGGTACAAGATCATGTTTAGCTAGGAAATCTTTGTGTGTTTGTGAGGTTTAACCGCGACATCAAGAGGGCAAAAGGAGCAATAGGTTAATATCCCTTGTGTAATAGATCACTAGGGAACCATTAGGACACACATTAATTAGATCATGGGTGTACATGTACTTGTTAGGATTATTAGGGAGATTTGCTAGCAACTAAAATCACCAAGGACGATTTTCATACAAGTTTACTTGTTTATTTTCGACATTAAGGTGACATAAGTACAAGACTTGGATAAATTTCGACTTTAGGTTTTCAAAGTGGGTATTGGTTTGAGTCTAGGTAAGTCTAGGTATTTCCGGGGTGCGTCCAAATGTATTTTATCGCGAAACGTAACCCTTTTACGTGGCCAATAAAAATAAAATACGCAAGTACATAATTATTCTCAAAATAATTATTCCTTACTTGTTTGATGTAAACCTTAATTTATTTGGTGACCGTTTACATTCATTGATTGTTTCTAGTCTACGCGGTTTAGCTTAAAAGTAAATATTAAAAGTAAATGCGTATCGGACTAAAATAAATAGTGATCATTAATATAGTCGTACAACGACACGAAAATGAGAAATGTTACATCAAAAGTATGCTTGCTATCTCACACAATGTGAATAACGAGAAATATAAAGAGTCCTACGCATTATCCTTGTGATTTTGCGAGAACATCCGAGTAATACTTAAGTATTCACAGTAAAGATGGAAATCCTGCTTGAGCCAACATCAAACAAGCTCATGGTAGGTGACTTGTATGATTCTTATGAATCAAACTTGTGACAA
>BQNB010080612.1:0-29882 GCA_026074375.1 Tanacetum coccineum
TAATAAAAACATTACATAATAAATTAAAAAACAATACATAATTATTCAGATAACATAAAAACATGACAATAAAAATTAAGACATAATTATTCAGATAACTTAAACTAATAATCTAAGTTATATTGCGCCTTGATTTCCAGTTTTATCCCGAGCAGCTTCTGTTGTTGTATTGCGGGCAAAGACGAGTTGATTTCTAAATTATAGAATAAGATGTCTTTGTCCCGTTTATCTCTTTCGGCTAATTCAAGCGTTCAACACTGAATTTCAAGTTTCTCTCTTTTCAACTGTGCAGCTTCCCGAATCTCGGCCTCCCGGATACTCAACTCCCGATTCTTCAAGTCTATATAAGACTGTTTTTCCTCGGACCTCTTTTCCCATTGTTTTTGTTTCATGTTTAAGAACTTGTCGGCTACCAAATCAACAAATGAAGAAGATCTTCCACGAGAGGAACCGCTGATTTCTTCTCAGCCTTTAATTGGTCACGACCCATTGGTCGTACTTCTTGAGTCTCTTCCACATCCTCATCCGCTTCAACGTTCAAATTAATACCACCAGATGCTGACCCCGAAGTGGTTTCAGAAGTCTTGGACTTTTTTTGCCCTGAGTTTTGTAAAAAGTAGGCATCTCAACGTCTAGCCAACCTTGGTGATCTTTCAAAACGTTATAACAATGCCCCAACGTAAAGTCTTGCTTGTAAATCATTTTGTATTCCGCACATGCTTTATGGTACACATCGAGGTCATTTGTACCACTTTCGTGATTCGCTTCAACATTATGGATGATGGCGCAAAAAGCACCATTTCTAGGGCGAACCCTATTTTTTCATTTGCTAACGATCGAGTCATAACCACTTGTTGAACCAGTTTCTTTTTCAAAGTACGTAATAACTGCATCCCAAAACCCCCGAGTCTTCATGTTGTTTCCTGCAATATTATTTTCAGACACATCACACCAAGCTTGGTACAACGCGATCTTTTCCGCCACTGTCCAATCTATTGGCGGCTCATTGGGATCATCCTTCTTGGCCTTTGATGCACGTCTCGAGGGCTTATTAGGTTTGACGGGTGAAACCTCTTCGACAGGAGAGTCGTCTTCTTCTTCGTCGTTAACTGGAGCCGAACCGTGCGCTGAACCGTGACCCGAACCATAACCCATAGAATAATCTTGGCTATAGTTATAGTCTTGACTAAATATGTTATGCTTAAAATCCATATCAAGATTGATACGGTTAATCGGAGAATAAGGATGATTTGGTTGGGATGACTTCGATGATTCCATAGTAGAAAGATACAACTCGGTTGGTGATTGAAAAAAAGCATTTTGGTTGTTATACGGAGGATGAAATTGACGATTTTAATAAAACATGTTATTATTTTGTAGCGGGTGTGATAATTGTGAAGTGTATTCAAAACTAGGTGATCGAAAGGGGATGGGTGGTGAAACACCGGATAATTGAAAATTCAGATCCGGTGTTAAATGCGAAACACTTTGTTGAAGTCGGGAATTTGGAGTCTTTGTTTTGGGAGTTTTCTTCTTATTAAACATTGTGAGTTTTTGAATTGGGAGAAGCATTTTGAATTGTTGTTTGAATGTGTGATGAAAATAGTTAAATGAGTGGGTATTTATAGTGTTAAATTATTTAAATTTAAAAAGTAAAAAAGTTTTTTTATATTAAAACAAGAAATGTCAGATTTGTGCCATGCTTTTATCTCCTCGACAACGGTCGAGTAAGCGATGGAAAACAAAAATATTCGCCGGCGACCGACTATGCCATTATGGTGGCGATCGACGGTCAACCGACCATAGTGAGCAGCCTTATGAATTATATCAAACAATTTTTCTGTCTTTCTAAAATGTAATTTTCTCACGATAACATTATAGCTTACATCTTACCTCGTTTAAGTTGAGAAAGAGAAATAATATTTAAAAATATATTATATTTTAAAATATAAATTAAAAATTATTTATATTAGTAATAAGGAGATAGAAATAAAAGACGAAGATGTATAAAACACTTGGTCCCACTTTTATCATAAAACCTCGCAACACCCCATCTCTAATAAAACCCTTTATATTTCGTTTAGGTACCCAAATCCAACTACCAAAAATGCAACCAAACACCTTATTTCAAGTTTGTAACCCAAAAACAAAGAAACCCCCTCAAACAAACGGGCCATTAGATATTTTCTTTTCACTTTCCCGCTAAATCCAATCATAGACAAAAACCATTCAATCAATTCACACTCAAACTTCAACCATCGCAAGAAATCACATCCGCTTAAGCATTTGCATTCATTTATTATGTGGTTAAACTTGAACGAACAAACATTAACAAACCTTTGTTCGTAATTGTCAGATCATTTATAGCCATGGCAGAGTGGAATGCATGCCAAATTGAAACTTTTTTTGTCTACTTTATTAATCTACTTTATTGATATAAAATATTGTTTTATTAGTCCAGCTCGAGATTTTTTCAAAGGAAAAATTGAGCAAAAGCCTCAAGTTTTTTTTGTATCTGCAAAGAAATATCATCAATTTTGATATAATAATGTATAATGTTAATATTTGAATGCGTCCCCACCCTCCCATCTTTCTTTTCGCGTCCAAACATACACGATGGCATCAAAATCACAACCTCGCTATCAACACTCCAAAAAATTAAATAGAAATGCTTCATGGTTTCTAAGTTCTGCCGGTGGCTAAAAACATGAATGATAAAAACAATAGATGTCTAGTTTGAATGCCAATATCTCTTTATTTGTTTACGGTTAGCCAAACTTTAATTTATATTAATGGTACTAGTATGTAAAAACCAAAGACTTCACAAGATTTATTTGTTCATCGATCACCATTTTTATTATGAATTATATCAAACAATTTTTCTGTCTTTCTAAAATGCAATTTTCTCACGATAACATTATACCTTTTGCGATTCTTACTCTTGCAATAAACTCATGGCTCAATTTAAATGTCTTACAAAAAGTTTAAGAAAAATGACAACACCACGCTATTTATCAAGAGCTTTTTCATTTTTAGCTTTGAAAAATATTTTGATTTGTACTAAACAACACAAGGGGTTGTTTACTAAATACAGTAAGTGGTTTGGAGACATGTCTAGATTAACCATTTAATTGAGAGAGGGGTTTTGGCGGTCCTCTCCATTAAGATGAAACAATAGTTTGAGTCCACTCATTAATTTACCGTTATCCCTGCACCCTTTGTGAAATAACATATACCAGACACTTCCTTGGTTTGCTTCCTAGTTGACTTGTACGACTAAGGTTGCAATCGAGTCAAGCCGAGCTCGAGCTTGACTGGGCTTGAACTTAGCTAAAAAATTATAAGGTATGTTTGAGCTTGGCTTAATAGCTTGACGAGCTTTAATCATCCAGACTTGAGATTGGCTTGAAAAATTTGAATTTATATATAAACATTAAAACTCGATAGCCAAACTCATCAATATATTAAAAAAAAACCCGATTAACCCAAGAACAAAGAACTTATATAAAACATTCGGGAGAATTAAGATTTAAGTAGTCCGTCCACAAATATTACATTACTATATTAGTATTCATGTTATTCTTTATGTTGTTTATATAAATACGTATAATAAAAATATACATGTTTTTGAAGGCTCGAAAAACTTGCTAAAAGTTCAAGCTCGAGATATTAAAAACTCAAGCTCATCTCGTTATGCGTTTCGAGCCGATTTATCGGGCTCAGGCTCAACTTAAACTAATAAAAGCTCGACGCAATTAATTCAAGCTTAAACTTGAGCTCAATTTACTTGATAAAAGATTGATTTGTTTGCAGCTTTATCCACCACAAGAGTAAATATAGTACTTTACTAATTTTCTATACTACATTATTAAGCATTTGTGACATTTTATATTTAGAAAGTTTGAAAATTCAGACTTTCTTTCCTTCTTTTTATGGAAACATCCCTTTTAACAACAAACACATCCATCTAACAAACTTGTAACAACTTTTTGTTATGTGAAAAAAAATCTTCTTTATTTTTAAATTGAAATATCTTTTTATCTATTTATTCTTTTTATGATATAATTTCACCGTATTTTCTAAAATTTTATACTTTTTAATTCAACATGCATTTTAATATATTTTTATTAATTTTTAGTTTTGTTATTTTTAATGACTCCGAAACCGTTACTTTGCACGTAGTCCAAAATAAATTAGACACACACAAATACTGTATCACCGTCATTCCCAAACACCCCCAAATTTCAAAACCTGTAGATATTCTTCACTTTCCCGCCAAATCCAAATCACAAACACAAACCATTCAATCAATTCACATCCACAGCTCAAACTTGAACCATCGCAATGGTACGAACATTCAGATCTACTCTAATTTGATTTTTTAAACTTTATGTTGAATCTATTTGAATAATAGTTACATTGTTTTACCGCTGTAATTATTATTAATTCGAGATTGAATACTTAGTTTTCTTTGTGCTGACGTCATGCACTTTTTATGTCAAAAAAGTTACGCGCACAGTAATTATCATTTTGTTATCGAATATACAGTTATTGTTTTGCTGACGTCATATTTAATCTATTGAAGAGCTAATTGTTTTTTAGGTTATAGTTCACTAATAATTATCGATTCGTTATCGATATGTAGCTATTTTTTGTGCTGACGTCATTTTCTGAAGTTCGTTTATGGTTTAAAATTTTGTGCGAAATAGTTAGACAGCAGTAATCTATTAGTTTAGTTGTTTTACGGCTGTTTTATTGATTCGTTATCGAGTATTTGAAGAACTAGTTTACTTTTTAGGTCAAAATTTGTGCAAAATAGTTACGCGCACAGTAATATATTAGTTTTACTGTTTTACCGCTGTAATTATCATTTCGTTATCAGATGTATAGTTACTGTTGGTGAATTAATCTGTTTTTAGGTTAAAATTTGTGCGAAATAGTAATCTATTAGTTTGACGGCTTCACTGCCGAAGTCATCAATTAGTTAGTGAATATGTAGCTATTTTTGTGCTGACGTCATTTTTCGGAAGTAGTTTATCGTGAATCTGTTGATGAATTAACCTATCGTAATTATGAATACGTGATCGAATATGGAGTTATTTATGTGCTGACGTCATGTTTGGAAGTAGTATATTGTGGATCTGTCTGATACACATGTGTGTAAGATTAATATGTGTTGTGGAAAGATGTTAGGTTTTCGCCAAGTATTACTTTGGGTAGTCTCGTAACGAGACTGTGAGACAGTGACAGTTTTTTGCGGTTTCTGATACGTGTTGATGCGGTTTTAGATTGATGGATTAGCTGGTTCATGCTGTGCCATAGGTTTGGTTTACCGCTGTAATGATCTGTTCGTTATCGAATATGTAGCTTATTTTTGTGCTGACGTCATTTTCAGAGATAGTATATAGTGAATCTGTTGAAAAACCGATTACATTTTTAGGTCAAAATTATCGATTCCGAATATATAGTTATTTTTCTGCTGACGTCATTTTCGGAAGTTCATAGTGAATGTATTGAAGAACTAATCGGTTTTTAGGTTAAAATTTATGCGAGATAACCAAACACACAATAATCTGTTACTTTCACTGTTTCACTGCTGTGATTATTGGTTCGTTATCGAATATATAGCTATTTTAGGTTCAGATTTGTGCAAAATAGTCACGCAAACAGTAAATTATTTGTTTCATTGTTTTACCGTTGTTTGTTATCGATTCGTTATCGAATATGTAGCTATTTTTTTGTGCTGACGTAATTTCCAGAAGTAGTTTATTGTGAATCTGTTGAAAAACTAATTTAATTTATAGGTTAAAGTGCGAATTAGTTACAGACACAGTAATTTACTAGTTACACTGTTTTACCGCTGTAATTATCAACTCGTGTGCTGACCTCATTTTCGGAAGTAGTATATTCAGGTTAAAATATGTGTGGAATAACACACACAATAATATGTTTTTTTACAGCTGTAATTATGAATAAGTCATCGAATACATAGTTATCTTTGTGCTGACGTCATTGTTCTGAACTTCGTAGTGAATGTTTTTAGGTTAAATTTGTGCGAAATATTTACGCGCACATTACTCTTTTAGTTTCACTGCTGTAATTATTGATTTGTGACTGGACGTATTATATATAGCTATTTTTGCACTGATGTCATGCTCTGAACTTCGTAGTGTATGTATTTCAAGAACTAATTTACTTTTTAGGTCAAAATTTGTGTGAAATAGTTCGACACACAATAATTTGTTAGTTTCACTGTTTTACCGCTGTTATTATCAGGTTCGTGATTGAAGATGTAGTTTATTTTTGTGCTGACGTCATCTTGGGAAGTTCATTTAAGGTTTAGAATTTATGCAAAATAGTTACGCGCACGTTGATCTATTAATTCTACTGTTTTACCGCGTTAATTATCAGTTCGTGATTTAATATATATTTATATTTGTGCTGAGGTCATGTTCAAAAGTAGTATATTATATTGTGAATTTGTTGAACAAGTATTTGAATATTTAGGTTAAATTTGTGCGAAACAGTTACATACATAATAATTTATTAGTTTCACTGTTTTACTGCTGAAGTCATCAATTCGTTATCGAATATGTAGTTATTTTTTGTGCTCACGTCATTTTCGCAAGTAGTGTTTGATGAATCTGATGATGAATTAACCCTTTTAGTTGCGCTGATTTATCGCTGTAATTATCAACTCGTGATCAGTTACTTTTTGTGCCAACTCACTCACAGAAGTAGTATATTGTGAACCTGTTTGTTATATATGTCCGTGAAGTTTGTAGTTAAATTAATATGTATTGTTAAATTTGTTTGGAGGATTGACACACACATATATCTGTAGAACGTTGTTTAGATTTTTTATACTTTTTTCGTTGCGCTTTTTGATAAGTATTTCGTTGTGGTTTTAGTTTCAACAATGAGACTTTGAGACAGTGATAGTCTTTTTAAGTTTGTGATAAACTGATGTGTGCTGATGCGGTTTTAGTTTGACGGCTAATTAGTAGATTAGCTGGCTCATGGTGTGCACTTTTTTTTAATACGAGTCTTTTTGTGCTTACGATTATAATGAAAGTATGAAACTAGTGTCTAGCGGCATGGCTTAAAAAGGAGCTAAAGTTGATGGATGTCTGTTAATTAGTAAGTGTGATGGGCGTAGAATGAATATTGCATAGTGTGAACATCTGTTAAGTCTTTGATGTTTCTCTAGGCTGTAAATTGTGCTGGGGTAAAATGGTTTTGCATCGTAAAGTAAATCACCCAGGCCAATTCGAATAGAGTAGCTGCAGTTCCTTTGATTTCTTTGATGCTGTTTGCGTTTGTAAGTGATTTATTAGTTATTACATTAGTGGATCTTAATGCTACAATGACAATGCTAGTTCTGCTGCTGCTGATGACAGTGACAGTTATTTTCCGTTTATGTTCAGTTGATGCGGTTTTAGTTTAACGTCGAATTAGTGGATTAACTAGCTCTTGTTGTGATTTAGGTTTGGTTTAGTATGTTGTAGTAAGTGATGGAGATCGTATAGCGTGAAAATGAAGTTTTTGAAGTATTTCTAGGTTGTGAATTGTGCTGCTGTAAAAATTGGTTTAGTTTCCCAAAGCAAAGCACCTAGCCCTAGTAGAATACAGTAGCGTCGGTTTCTTAGATTTGTAGTCATTATTTGCGTCTGTAAGTAACATATTTCATTTGTGGATCTTGATATTACAATGACAATGCCAGTTCTGCTGCTGCTTCTGAGTTCTGATAGTTATTGAGTATTAATTTTTTGTCTTCTGTAAAATTTGGTTGAGCTTGAGTATTGTTTTAAGTCTATCGTTCGTAACATAATCCATTTTTATGTTGATGATATAGTCCAAGAAAAGAGGTTTGTCACTGGAAGAGAAGCGGGAGAAGATGCTTCAAATCTTTTATGACTCTCAAGACTTTTACCTGGTGAGTATGGGATATCATATACAATACCTAATTAAGAAGCATTATTGATGTTTTCTTTTGTATGCTATAGATTTCTTTGTTGGAAAACTTAGTTCATAAGTATTTCTTTTGTTTGGTTTAATATTATCGCTGTTAGCCAAAAGCTGTTGTGATTTTCATATTGACCATTATAAATTCACTAGCTTTGTCACATGGAAGACAAAGTTGCAGAGATTGCAAGAATCTGCAAATAATTAGAATAACTTTTTGTTGTTTTTCGTTAGGATTTAACTTTTGCAGCTATTCCCATTGGTGCTAGATGTATGCATGTAGTAACTTTCATTGTCTCATCTGGCAAATATCATAGTACAAGTCTTAGCTAATGATAGTTAGCGGAATAAATATATCTTTTGAAACAGTTGGATGATGTAGAAAACTATGAATCTGTCATCGATAAACAGCTACTGCAATGTTGAATGTACGTATGAATATTCTGTTAGCATCAGTGGAAGGTTGCTATTGTACACACATTGATGGTTTGCGTAATAGAGTTCTATACCCGCGTTTTGAGAGTCTTTCAAGGTTAGATTATTCTATTATAGGTTTGGATTTGACTGAAATACTCCTATGGGATCAAATGCTTAAGTTCTATTTGAATGCATGTAAACACTTTGGTGGCATTCTGATATGTTTATAACTTATGTTAGCATATGCTTTCTGTGTACAAATGTCAGCTGAAGGAACTTGAAAAGTTGGGCCCGAGGAAAGGCGTTATTAGCCAATCTGTCAAAGACGTTGTCCAAAGTCTTGTGGATGATGACCTGGTCTCAAAGGACAAGATAGGAACCTCGGTAAGAAATTGCCTCTGGACGGGGTACTAATCAGCAACATCTTTCAAAAGAGACAACTGTCCTGAACAAAATATGATAATACCTCTTCATGTATATTATTTCTGAACAAAATATGATAATTTCAGGTTTACTTTTGGAGTCTTCCTAGTTGTGCTGGAAATCAGGTATAATAAGCTTTTACTATAAGATGCTATCAAATATGAATGATTTCGTGTCCATATTATGAATCATCATAGTAGATCTTTGTCTTGCTTATATATGCCTTTTTTATAACAGCTAAGAAATGTGTCAAAGAGACTTGAGTCAGAGCTTCAAAGCAGCAAGAAACGGCACACAGAGCTTGTGGAGCAATGGGAGTCCCTGAAGAAAGGCCGGGAGGATTCGGTATGTTGGTGACTTAACTCTTGCTATTCTAAATACGATTTTGAAAGCAATTTCTGGGTATCTTCTAATGACTAATACGTTCTAACATCAACCATGACCAGGATGCGCGAGAAGAGGCTTTGATAGAGCTCAAAGCCATTGAACAAAAGTATCACAGTCTGAAAGTGGGTTCACATTCTAATTCTTTTTCATTTATCATCAGATAACTTAAAAATATATCATAACTGTTTATAAATCAAAATTTCAGGCAGAATTGGCACAATTTGCAGACAATGATCCAGCTACATTTGAAGCAATGAGTAATCTAATAACTACCTTATCTCCTTCGTTTATATTGTTTCTTAATCATTTAGAAGACCTTTATTCGAAATTATACTCCGTATATTAACTAAACATGCTGAAATGTTAATCATTGATTTCAGAGGAAGCTACTAAAGTTGCGCATGAAGCCGCTAACAGATGGACAGGTTCGACCTCCCCGCTTCTACACATGAAGTTCTAGTTTCAACTCAGTTATTCACTTATTCCTAACAGTGACATACGAATATTTCAGACAATATCTTCACAATGCGTCAGTGGTGCTCAAAGAATTTCCCTCAGGCCAAAGAACAGCTTGAACACTTGTACAATGAGGTAAATTCTAATTCCCCTGAACCATCTTGAAACCCAAGTCATTTATGACATCCCAAATCATTTGATATCACAGCTATTCCTACATACTACCTTATAATTATGAATAACAAATAGCCTTATGTCATAAACACGAATTGAAGTTTTATATGGACCGGTCACTTAGATGTTCATAGAGGTTGGTAAACGGGTAGATCAGCTGTCTGTTGGGTTAGGTGACGGGTGGTAGGGGTTGTAATGGGTAGACTGGTTTGACCCGTCACACTTTTTCTGCATTTTTTGAAAACTTTTATAAAGAATTACTGTTTTTATATATAATACAAGTACAACATTATATTAACTCGTCTACATTTTTTTTATGATTTAAATGATTAGGCAGCTTTATGCAATTGAAATACATTTTGGGTGTCAATTGGATCAACCTGTTGACCCGTTTCCCTTTTAATTTTGTACACGTTCAACCCGTTAAAGATGAGCGTAATACCATTCACCAATTTATAAGTAAAAGGGTTGGAATCGCCACCTTTAGATGTCACCTGACATCGAATAGTTTTATGTACCCTCTCGTTGGAAAAAATGCCACGAGGAGCTCCATTGCTGTCATTTTTCACTGCAATGCTGATGCATGATAAAACTACTTAACTGTCTCACCAGGTACTGCCTTCACATGTAATTTTCAGGTAGGGATAACAGAGGATTTCGACTATTTGGAGTTACCAGCTATATCTGTCAAACAAATCGAGGAATAGATACTAGAAGCACATTACTTCAGTTGCCTTGTATCATCCTGTTAGTCTTATTATATAACTGGTACTTAAAGTTGTCATTACGATAAACAGTGCACGTGCAGAGTTTTGTTCTCTTGTTTTAGTGTCGTCTTAGAAATAAAAAATTAAGATTCCAGGTTATAAATTAAGTAGCTATCTCAGTATGACACTTTTGGCCACCTTTAATTTAGTTTAGTAGTGGGTCTGGTAAAGTGCAAACGAGTAGTACAATTATGGAACAGTTTTCCATCAATCAAAGTTCTGATTTACATATTTGTTCACCTTAGTAAAGTGCAATCCACATTACATCCGAGGTTAATTTTTTAATGTTTGAACTTTCAGTTGTCAAAGTCAACTGAATGGAAGTCTTTTCCAATTAAACTATCTGGCCAGTTATATAATTATCAACCACAGTTTTTTTTTTGAACAGATCAACCACAATTCAAGTTGGTTTTCTTAAGTCTAAAGAATCATATCAATTATGTCTCATTAAAAGTCAAACCAACTGCTAGTTAGCATACAATTAAGCCAATCTCTGGACCCGCCAAATTTGAAAAAATCCAAAAATATGGTTCTCAAATTCCATGGAGATTCCTCATGCAGTTTTAGTTTGGGTTATATTATATTGATCATGAGTCAAACTCATATATTACTTAAGTAAAGTCGCTAATTTTTAGCGGGTCAAATGGGTAAAACGGTCCAAAGTCAAATAGTTTCCTAATGTTTCGAGTTTAGCATCGATCTTTTATAATGAAATAGTCGCCGTGCGATCATAATTGTCACTTAATTATATTTGTGTATTTCATTCAACCTCTGGTTACAGTGGATACAAGTTCCTATTATAAACTGTGTAGTAGTAAACAATGTAATCTAATATGAAATAAATAGGCCTAATCATAATCTCTAACATTATATAACTACAAGTCTACAAATTATGTGTTATCTTACATTCAATAGTGTTATGGTGCATTGATTAACAGATGGAAGGGACTCAAGTTGAGGACAACTTTGTACAGTGAAAAAAGCCGGGTGATTAGGTTCAGGCAATGCACTCTCACTAACCAACATTAAAACCACTGACAACATAGTTGGTCGATCTTCAGCATGATGTTGCACACATAATAGGGCAACATGTATTGATCTCAGTACTTCAGGTACAACAGCTGACCCGCGTAAAGATTCACTCATGAGCTCAATGCTCTTGTTTTCTTTGTAGAGTCTCCATGCCTAGATCATAGCAAAATTCATACTTTAGTAAGTATAGTCAAATATTTGAATTTGGTATTGCAATGACATTACTTACATGTCCAAGAAGGTTATCTCGATGATCTTCATGACTAAATTCTCTGTTTTTCATCCCACTCACTATCTCCAAAACCATAACACCAAAACTAAATACATCTGACTTTACCGAGAAACGCCCGTGTACTGCATACTCGGGAGAAATGTAACCACTGCAGAAAAGTCGAACATAATAAATTGACGAATTAGTATTAGAAGATATCAATGTTAATCTAATTGACCGCAGTTATTAGATTCTTACTATGTTCCGACCACCTTCTTTGTCTTAGCACTGGCATCTTGTCCTACAAACATTCTAGCAAGTCCAAAATCGGATATTTTTGGATTCCAATCACTGTCTAGCAAGATGTTACCTGCCTTGAGATCTCTGTGGATGATTTGAAGGCGGGAATCTTGATGTAGATAGAGAATGCCTCGAGCCATTCCATGTATAATGTGAAAGCGATGAGGCCAATCAAGCATTGAGCTTTTGGTTTCATCTGTAAAATATGAAATACTGAAATGTTAGTTTGTGTTGCTGATTTGACGGGATACTTTGGCAAGGAAGTGAAGAATTTCAGTGAAATCAAGGGAAGTCAAACCAAATATAAATGAGTCCAAGCTTTTGTTAGCCATGTACTCGTAAATCAAAATCATTTCATTTTCATGAATGCAGTATCCAAGAAGCTTTACAAGATTCCGATGCTGAAGCCTTGCAACAGAAATGAGTTCATTCTTGAATTCATCAAACCCTTGATGAGATGTCTCGGACAGACGTTTTACGGCTACTTCTTGTCCATTTTCCAATACACCCTATTTCATTATTGTTAAAAATTTGAATTTTTTGAACGCTTCTTAATTGTGTTTTGCTTTCTATCAAAGAAATAATGATACATACCTTGTAAACAGGACCAAAACCACCTTCTCCAACTTTATTGGAGTCACTAAAGTTATTTGTGGCCTTTACTACTTTGTATAGGCTAAAAAATTGTATATCATCAAGATTTTCCGTTTGCGTATTTGTATTCTTTTTAGCAAGTGCGTATTCCAACTCTCCTGCAAAATGGAATATTCAATATATGAATACCTGACTAATTCATTTAGATCATCTCTGGAATTTTTTTTAGCTAATTAGTGTTACCTTGCTTTTTCATGTGAAGCATTTTCTTTCTCTTTATACAGGATCGCGCTACAGCAGACACAAGCAGTGTAGCTGACAAAATTGGTAGGACAAAGGTGAGTACTTCTTTCCTTTTGTTAGACTCGTGACCTTCCAGTAAAAAACAATAATTGACGGTGAGTATTATTGCATAAGCTAAAAGCACAAAAATATCACAACTGAACTAATTGGTGGTATACATTAATACGTATGTGTACCTGCTAGCTCGGTGGTAGCCATTCTTATATAAATGGTATCACCGTCATCAAACTCTGCTATATCCCTGAGCTTATCAAACCATATTAAGCATCCACTTCCGCCATTTCTGCTATCTAAATTTGCGTAAGCCATACAAGAGCAATTATTTCTGCAGGCCAGATCACATTCTCCAAGTGTCATGCTATGATTGTACCATGACTTGCGTGTATCTGGTAGTTTCACTCCTGATACTTTTTTAAATCCATACTCACTCCCACAATTCAAAGGCACTTTTCTTTGACACCCTCTTGACCAATCTGACGTTTCCCATTCTTGTGGAAATATTGGTTCAAAACCTTCCATACAACTACAAGGTGGATGTCTATTCATGCTACAACTTCCATACGGGCCACAAAGTTCGAAACGTGCACAAATATCGCCTCCGGTTTCTGCATACACAATCCAATCTTGAATTCTCTCAATCCAATGAAAAAGTTGGGTTCTTCCGTCCCATGTCAAGACTATCCTTTGAATAACTGGACCTCTAAGTTCATATGTAAAATATATTTCCTTTTGATTAACAACAAACTCAGTTGTGTAAACTGAATTTGGTATGTCAACAGCAAAGCCACTAAACCCAAGACCACGCCATGGTCCAAATCTCAAAATTAAGACCGAACCTTTCCTACTAAATATCTGCGGATACCCATTTGTGTCTATTAAACTATTATATATACCTGGTGAAGGATCACCAGGACTCTTCCAAGAGGTCATATACCTCTCTAAACCAGTCACTAAATCATGCCCGAATTTCATTCCTTGCAGAAACGTGTCACCAGGATAATCAAAACTTTGCCAAATTAAATTTTGGTTGGTACTGTATTCATCCCATGCTACAAGATTTCCGTTATCCAGAAGCTGCACCACTACCGGCACTAAACCATTCCTTCTCATACCATACCAACAGTTGAATGCGATGACCAAACGTATGGGTGTCATCGCAATGAGAATCACCAGGTTTCCCCTGCTGATTAACGTTGAAAAGACCGGATGTATAGTAATTGGTCTCTCCCTGTTAGCAACCCATACGACAGTACCTGCGGAAATCTTCTTGTACCATATCGCTAAGTAACGATTCTTGGACTTTCCGGGGCTAAAAAAGCCCATTTCAAACATTTTTCCTTTAGAAACAATGGTTTCACTTTCACCATCTCTGAGTGTTTGGTTTGCAAATATGGTATCTAGCGCGACACAGTCAGATAGCAGCAAGATCAAAGTAATTAAGAAGTATATAAATATAGAATGGTCTTTCATTTATGATTCAGATAAAAAGATAATGATGTTTAACATATACATTGGTCTTGATTAATCAATTTGTGCCTTTAAAAAATTGTTTGAATTTTTAGTCACTCATAGTCAATTTAAATGGTAGTCTTTTTCCGTTGTTGAAACATTATTTTATAAATTAATAAAAACTTTATAAAAGAGAAAATTATTCAATATATTTTTTATAAGACTTTTTCCTCTTGGCCAAGTCTTCTAAAGACTCTACCTACCCAGTGTTATTATACCTTATATTATAAAGAGGATACCTTATATATAGGGGTGAGCATATCGGACCGTCGACCGGACCGACCGGACCGGACCGAAGCCGCGGTCCGGTGTTTTGGACCAATTCGGTCCTCGGTCCGGTCCTCAGTCCGGCGTTTTGGGTACTTTCGGTCTCGGTCCAAGGTTGGTCCGGTCCGGTCCTTGGACCGTGCTCACCCCAATTGGCGTTCATTAAATGCATTTATGAAAATCCTCCCGACCCTTTTGCTTTTCGGGTTAAGCCTTACGTGTCACCCTCTCTTCCACCGCCCCCATCTCTTTTTTCATTCATCTCCCTCGTTCTCTCTCACCTATCTTTCTCTCTCTCTACAAACAGTCAGATCTCATGTTATTAAGATCAATACATTTGATCGCCGCTACCATATCCGGCTTCATAGCAGACTCATTGCCACCGTCTTCCGGTGATCCAAGCCAATACGCATTTAATGCCTTTGCCGAGAATCGGGTCGACCCGCCGGAAAACATCACCGGAACCCGCCGGTTCGCCCTCTACCCGACCGACGCATTTATATATAGTTTTTATTTATTACTCACATCCACGACCCGAAGAATAAATTACGTGTAACTGCTACGTGTCCTTTCACACTTTCACACATTCACACACAACTGAATACACCTACATGTCCGGCGAACTCTTCCGATTAGACGGTACGAATTTTAAATTTATGATGTATTTATTTTTAATTTTTAATGAGTGTTTAATTTTGTGTGTTTAAACCCTACCTTAATAACTGGATTTAAAAAAAATCTTGAATTTGAAAAAAATTTACGGCTTCGTTTCTGATGGTGAAATGTATGATAAAGATTGTTGCTTTAAAGATAGACTTTGCCTATTGAAGAAGTTGATGTGGATTAGGAAAAGGGGTTTTGTGGCTACTAGGTGTTTGATGAAAGTCTTGAGAGAATTAGATTTGTGGTTAGTTTTTTTTGTTGTTTTAACCTTAACACAAGCTTTAAATTTGTTGTACTAGATATATTGTAAACCTCTATTTAACACAAAATTTTAATGATGAATAATGTGTTTTGCTTTGAAATTGTATTTAGAAGGCGTTGAGATCGTTAATAAGTTTACGATCCATCAAACGGATGGAGTAGCCAAGGTGATCAAGAGATCGCTTATGTTGAATCTCATGTGAATAGTTGCATACTTTTATGTCAACGTGAACTGAGGTATAAGACCACCACTCCTCCTCAATCTATTATATAATCTAAGTATTGTAGTTGTTTGAAATTAAACTAACGTGAGTAACCAAAATTTTAAATTGGCTTATAAGTATGTTACTTATAAGCAGAAGCATAAACAAAAATATCCGTCACTTTGATGCGCTATCTGGGTACAACCAAATTTTCTGCTCTCATTCTCAAGGCTAGACCCGTTCCTGTTTGTGAAGTCATTTAATATCCCGGCACACGTGTTTCTTCATTTGGATATCCACCACAACTGTTCCCTCTGTCTCTCCTAAAAATTACTCCACCCTCCCAACCGATTCGTTATCTTTTCCCACCAAACATAATCCAAAAGCACAACAGCGAATGGCAAATTAAAGAAAGGGCAGGTTAGTATTGCAGAAATTGCATGTGTTGATTCAAATCTAAAGAAGAAACCCGCGAGATTGCATGTGTTGATTCAACCCTAAGTTGTTTTGTAAGTTTACCAGGCTTTAATTTGTTTGCGTATGTTTTTTTTCAGGGTGGTTGTTTTCAATTGAGAATTGGGGATTTTGTGAGTTGAACATGAAATTTGGGGTTTTGGTTTCGATTGTTTGTTTGGACGTGAATTTGGGTTTCTTGCAGCTTTAATATTTGGGGGTTGATGTTTGCAGCTAAGGCTTTTGAGGTATATGTTTTCAATTATTTTTATTTTGAAATTAGGGTTTGGAGTTTCTGATAAGCACGGAGGCTGCTTATTTTCATGTGCTTATTATAAATTTAATTAAAACTATTTTTCTTGCCGTTATAAGTACTACTTATTTTTAGCACGAGCATAAGAAGAAAAAATAAACAGTCCCAAACACCCCCTTAGCGATTTTTGTTGTTCAAGTTGGACTATCATCAAGGCTGTTGAAACAAGGTGTACATGGCGTTAGTATTATATATTACATCATCTATAGTAACGTAGATAGTCTACTTCGCGTAGGTGCGACTTTATATTTAGATATAATAATGTTAAGTGTTTCGGCATTGCATAGTTTTGCTTTTCGCTGTCTGACGTTTGGTACGTTCAAGCATTTCAAATTTCCCACCCAAAAAAGCTATCTTTTGGCTGTTTGTTAGAGCGTCTTTCACACTCCTTTTTTAGAGTGGCTATTGTTTTAGTAATTTTGTTTCGGCTTATGTAGCCGGCTTATGGCTTATTTGTTTTCCTGCTTATGTTTCATAAGCTCACTTTTTGTAGTTTATTTTGAAACTTTTCGGCTTATACAAGTTTATTATGCATAATGAACCTACATAAGCCTAAAAGCTTTAAAATAAGCCACACAAAGTGAGCTTATGAAACATAAGCCAAAAACCAAATAAGCCATGAGCAGGTAATATAACCCGAAACAAACACCCCCAATCTGTAGTTAACATTGGCGAAACTGGACACGAAATGTATTACCACACTTCAGCTTCACATATTTATTCTGACAAGGGAAAAGCGTGCGCCCGTAAACAATGGCATTGCATCTCTGGCTAAGCGAAGTGTGGTAATACATTCCTCATAATCATGGCATTGCCATTGCTGAAGTGTGGTAATACAAACAGTGGCTAACAATGGCATTACAGGTACTATTCTCATAAGGCGCCCGAGCGCGTCTTAGGGGTTGGCAACATGCTGCATTTGCTAAATTTCAAGTCAAAGAAGAATCATATCAATGATGTCGGGAAATGGTTTGTAAGTATCTGCTAAGAACAGGTAATTCCAAACACCCCTTTAAGTGTTCAGGTTTACATTAATAGTTTGATTTTTTGGTAACTAGATAACTCAGCGTGTTAGTCAAATTATGATTATTTAAGAATTTAAATGGGGGGTGACATAATGGAATTAGTTTTGTTGCGGTTACTCTAAAACTGATAAAGAAAAACGATTTCTATTGACCCCTGAAAACAAAGAGAAAACGAGAAATCGATTTCCGCTATCCACATTACTAGAAGTAAACCCTCAAAACTATCAGGCACACATCACACCTTTACTTATTAATACCTTAAAAAAACTATATCATTTACCATAAAGTTATTGGTCTCGTAAGTCATATCCGACATGATTGTGCGCGCCGTGTTTAATAGGATGCAGGACCATTTTACGAATGGAACGGAGCCGGTTTAACCAGTGTGAAACTCCACGGTTTGAAGAATGGAATCCTTGACTTATCTAACACCACATGGAACTACAAGGTAACACTTAATATGTTATACTAACATTTGACTTTTAAGAGTCAAATTTGTTAGTTTTGAACTTCGATATGGATATGCAATATATTCTACGTATAAAAATCCGTATAAACATTTAAAAATAGATAATTTTGACTCAAATATGAACTGTTTTTAAGAACTCAAAATATGTACATGAGTCAATAAGTTACTCCGTATAAGCATTTCCAAATTTACATAAGCTCATAAGCCCGCTATATAAGCTGACATAAACACTCCTTAAGTGCATATTAGTGAATTGTTAGTTTATAGGAGAGGCCTATCGATTGGAAGAATTTTAGATTAGTGATCATTTGATGTCTTTTTTATTTGTGTTTTTGCCCGTTTATGAACTCTATTTGGTTATTGAGTAGTCAAAGAACGCATGTTATATACGAGTGTGTTTCTGGGTACATGTGAACTTTGTTTTGCTATGTCGTTTATGTTAGTTTATGGACATAAATTAGTAGATGTGTGTTAGGATCGAACTCGAGATCACGGGATTGCACATTTTACGTATGAAGAGTAAATGTTTAATAATTATTTATAAAATGTTATATTTAATTATTAAATACGCAAAACATATAACAACCGTTAGTATTTAACGGAGAATGACTAACGACTGTTAACTAATTAAAGGAAATGACTATAGATGGAATTAAAGAGATCAAAAATGGTTTTAGAATCCATTTGGGATTAGGCTAACCGGATAAAGGATTAAGGTATCCTAATCCTTGTCAAACTTGTTCTCTAGGTTTTCCACACTATAAATAAAGGGCCTAGGGTCATTGTATTCTTAACTCTTGTATACATACAATACCCAAAGTCTTCTCTCTTCTCCTTTTTGTGGCTAAACCGATCGGCAAACACCACTTGTGGTTTGATCGAATTTTTTGAGGGTCAAGAAAATAGTTTTGTGTTCATTACTAGCATATCGTTTACTTGGTATTAGTACGTGTGTACAAGAACGTGTTTCAATCACACTATTGATTGAATCTTGGTTTGAATTACAAAAGTGTAAGAGGTTTTGATTCTTGTTTAGCTAGAATCACAAGGTACGCATACTTTTATGTTTGGTTAATTAATTACATGTTATTTGATCCTATTCGCTTCCGCACGTATACTTTGATGCTATTATTTATTATGAATGTCATGTATTTTAAATTCCATCAATGTTTGAGTTGAAAAAAAGCTTATTCTGCTTGTTGTGACCACTGAAAAGCATTCTTCTTCGTGAGATCAGTAAGTGGCCTAGCAATCAAACCATAAACCTTGACAAATCATCGGTAATACCATGTCAAGCCCAAGAACCCACGAAGCTCTTTCACATTAGTTGGTGATGGCCAGCTTACAACTGATTGAATTTTGTCTTCATCAACACTTACACCTTTGCTTGATAAGGTATGTCCTAAGAAAGAAATTGTCGCTTGACCAAACAAACATTTAGATGCCTTGGCATAGTAATGGTTACTTTGCAGTATGATGGCGTATAATGGGTGTCCCAAGCCTCTGGGCTTGGGCCACATTATCACTTGGGCTTTTTGGCTAAACCTATCAATAACAGGCCATGGTAAAACCCAATCTCGCTTGGCCTTCGGCCCCGAACCTAGCGATCCGTCCGCGGATCCACTTGTAGACAATCCGTCCGCGGATCCACCTATAAGACGATCCGTCCGCAGAACATCTGCGTTCGTTCAACACGATTGTCGCGGACCCTTGCCCGACAAGGGACCCACTCCGGCCACTACTAAAGTAACTGAAATACTAGGAAACCCTAGTACTAGACACCTATAAATATGGGTCACAATACATCCCAAAAGGTACACAATTATTCTTATTCTCTCTGACATATACGCTGACAATATGAATACTTACTCTCACACCGGAGTCTAATCGTGGGGTCCGTCCCCACGGTAAGGCTAACGGTTTACTTTTAATTGTGCAGAAAATCATCACTTCTCTTGCTCTAGTACAAGATCCATCATTCAAGTCACTTGGAGGCCCGACCCGACAAGAGACTTCCAGCACTTCGCTAACCCGACACGAATTTTGTACTAACAATTATATTTAAGTAAACAAGTTTTTAAGGATGCGGCGCTAGCAGTATTTGTATTCGGGGAAAGCCGGCGTTGTGGAGAAATAGCTTTGGGATAAGCCGACAAGATCATGTTCTTATTGCCACTAGCTTATTAACTTGAGCTTATATATGGTAGTCATACTATTTATGTTTTCTACTAGTTTGCGTCATATGATAGTGACTATGAATTATAGTGAATTTATTGAGGTTGTTGTTACCCAAGTAGTCGCAAAATAGGTATGTGGCATCTCTTTATTTTATCTTTTCCGCTTATTTGTTCCTGCAAAAGAATAAAAATCTAACCTTGATATTTTGTATCAGTTAATGTCAAATAACTTTATGGGTATGTTGAAATTGATTACTTATTCTACCTGAAAGTTGATGAAATTCTAACCTTGGGATTTTGTATCACTAAATACCAAGATTCTTCCAGGAGTGCTTTAGTATCATTCATATATTGAAAAAGTACTTATCGTTTTTTCTTTTGTTTTAACCCCTTTTATTAGAAAAGGGTGTGCATATGTGTTTTAAAGTTAATATTATATAAATGTGATGGTGCATACGTATTTTTTAGGTGCTATAGAATCAATGACAGGAGTGTGCATATGTGTCTTAACTTGGTTATGTCAAAGATATATTTAGATTCACCTAGCCTTTGAAATATTTGTTTCTCTGCTTGGAAGGTCCTAACTTAGATAAAATTATGTATGTGATTGTGTTCTCAAAATGTTTTTCATGTTTGAGTTGAAAACAGAGACTTGGTACAAGCAGTTGACTTGTATATCTTTTTTCCAGTCTCTTGTCCAACTAACCAAAACTTATAGCTGACCTTATTGTTTACGTTTTACTTGTTTTTCGCATCCAGGATTGGATAAATCCTGTAGAGATGTAAGTTTGTTTATAATCTATTTCATAATTTATGTAATATGTCGAACTGGTGACAGGTTACTTGACGTTGTGGATGCTGGCACATACTTGTATCAATTAAGATGATTGAGACGATAAAAACACATGTGCAAAAGGATTAAAAACACATGTGCAGATTTCATGGGTTCTTGAACCAGGCGAGGAATATACATGTGCACGACTAAAAGATGAACCAGTTGTTGAAGACATTAGATTATGCAAATGTGCACACTTCATATATTTGTAATAAAATTGAGTGCAAGTGTAAACATAATAACAGTTGTGATGAAGCATAATATTATCACTAGAGTAATAAAATGTGTAAACCTTGAAATCGCAGTACAGAATTTGGTGTCATTGTTAAAGTTTTGGTGTTTGTATTTATATTTATGTAATGTTTTTCTAAAGATACTCTGCAACACAAAACACCTATTTATAAACGAAAAATATATGTAAACTTACACTATATGAAAAAAACACATATGCACCTTACCTTTTAAAATCATGCAAGCTAAAAAAAATTATTAAAAAAATATCCTAAAATTTAGGAACTAAAAAAACAATTTTTATTAAAAAAATTCAAAAAGAAAATAAAAAATGTATTTTTACTATTATACCCTTTTGAATTAAATAATAAAACTAAATATCCAAAAAAATTTGATTGGTTGATGCTGGTTCTCGCAGTTCTGTACATTTATTTGGTTCTGAAAAGAACATCACCCTATATATATATATATATATATATATATATATATATATAGTAGAGATCCAGTGAGAAGTAAATTAAAATAAGAAATGGTGAGAAGTGACTAAAACCACACATTTGAGATGCAACAACTTGCATTAGATGCATTTTTATTCATTTAAATGCACCATTTTGAGTTTTGAACGTTAATTTGATGCGTAAATGTTGCAAATTGATTTTTATGATTTTGGCACATGCAGAGGAACAAAAAACAAGAGAAAAAATGAAATGCATCTAATATACGTATATGCATCTATTTAAAAGCTAGAAAACACACTATGATGCTTTATAATGCATCTAAGATTATAGAGATGCATCTAATTTAAGTCGGTGCATCTCGGATATGCGATTATAGTTACTTCTTATCCTTCTTATTTTAAAAAAACTTCTTATTGACTTATCTCTCCCTCTCTATCTCTCTCTCTCTCTCTCCTATATATATAGTAGAAATATATAATCATTAAATATATAATATATATAATATATATATATATAAATATATATATATATATATATATACATATAATTTAGTTAAAATGGTGTAGGTGCTTAAAGTTGTTAAAGTGATAAGCAATAGAAATTGTAAAAATGTCACATTTAATTAATAGGTTTTTCTTCATGTATAAGTTATTGGTTCGTGTACGAGTTGTTGGAGGTTTTCGCTCGTGTACGAGCAGTTGGTTCGTGGCTTTTCTTATTACCAGTTTTTTGTGTATCAGTTGTTTATCATAGTTTAACAATTGTTTGTTAACTTGGATGTAACTTGTAATTGTGTATGAATGAATTTGAGAAAAAAATATTTATTTTTATTAATAGTCTTTTTTGAAGCAAAATTATGTATCATATGTATCACCTATAAATGGTTACGTAACAACCTTTTTAGTGGTTATATATCAATTTTTATATATAATATTTAATATCATGTATCTACTATTAATTAAATCACATGTTAACTAATAGATCTAATGGTTTCAATCACTTCTCATTTTAACAATTTTAAGCTACTACACTACAATAACCATCCTATATATATATATATATATATATATATATATATGGATTAGTTATTGTAGAATGTAGATTAATATAGGAAGGATAAGAAAGATTTTTATCCTTTGGATATAACAAGCAAAAGTTGATCAAGGATTAAGATTAATAATGGTGTTTTTAGTAAATATTTAAAAGTTATTTCATTACTTCTCATTAAAAAAGGGCAAACGTGTCCAAATAAAATTGTAACTGTTTTTGACTAATTTCAAATCACTAATCTTCGTTCAAGCCAACACGTACGTTAGTATCATCATTCGTGGTTTGGTTTCTTTCATTTGTTTAATACTTTATGGTGTTGTTTCAAACTAATTTATATTTTCTACACACACAAGAAATTTATTGGTATCTAGTGACACATTAATTTTTTTGACACATTAAAGTAACAAAAAATTTCACGATACACATGTGATGACACATTAAATTTGTTTACACATTTTTTGTGTGACGTCAAATTTCTTAATACATATATATTGACACACTAAAATATTGGTACATTTATAGTGAGACACTACAAAATTTTAGTACATTTGCGATGACACACTAGTTTTCTTGATATATATGTAGTGACACACTAAACATTTGTAGTGACATACTAATTTTTATGACACACATTTTTATGACACATTTTTAGTTACAAATTAGTCTTTTGACACACATAGTTTCATAATACATTTTTAGTGACACACTAAGTATTTTGACACATTTTTCTGAGACAAATTTTTTTTATTGGTATCTAGTGACACAATAATTTTTTTGACACATTAAAGTAACAAAAAATTTCATGATACACATGTAATGACACATTAAAATTTTTGACACATTTTTTGTGTGACGTTAAATTTTTTAATACATATATAGTGACACACTAAAATATTGGTGCATTTATAGTGAGACACTACAAAATTTTAGTACATTTGCGATGACACACATTATTTATCACACTAGTTTTCTTGATATATATGTAGCGACACACTAAACATTTGTAGTGACACACTAATTTTTATGACACACAAATTTTTATGACACATTTTTTGTTACAAATTAGTCTTTTGACACACATAGTTTCATAATACATTTTTAGTGACACACTAAATATTTTGACACATTTTTTTAAGACACTTAGTTTTTCGATACGTTTGTAAAGGCACACCAACTTTTTTGCTACAATTTTAATGACACACTTACGTCTTTTGACACGCAAAACTAATTGTTAGGATACATAAGCTCTAACAGTCTAACAAAATGGTAAAAACATTTGGTACATAATTTCTTACGTAGAGACAAGAAAACTTAATAAACATAATAAAGTGCCATTAAAATTATTCATGGAATTCTTCATATAGAATTACACAAAAAAATTGGAACCCTAATCAATTTTCTTATTCATGGGAAAGCAATTCGTCAATATGGATCAAAATGGTTGGACATGGATAACTCGGAACAAGAATGATTTCTAGCCACACATTTTAAATAGGAGAGAGAATTTTAAGAGAATTGCACTATTTTTGTAGGTGCATCAAAATTGGTTGTGGTATTCTTCTTATAATTCTTATTTTAAGGTTTTTTTTTCTATTTATCTATATATATAAATATATATATATATATATATAAATAAATATATATTAGCTATATAGATAAATTAATATATAACATTTATAATATGATCAAATGAAGAAAAATTTTTTAAATGAAGCAAGGAAAAAGAAGGTACTATAATCGCATATCGAGATGCCCCACATAAATAATAATGCATCTCTAAAAATCTTAATGCATTATACGCATTTCAAGATTTTAATAATGCATATACAGAATATTAGATGCATTTCATGATTTCTCATGTTTTTTATTCCTCTGCACAGTGCTAAAATCATGAAAATCAATTTGCATCATCTACACATCAAATTAATTTTCGAAACTCGAAATAGTGCATCTAATGCTATCTCAAATCTGTGGTTTTAGTCACTTCTCACCACTTCTTATTTTAATTTACTTCTCACTGGATCCTTACTATATATATATATATACACGAATCAATATATACTAGCGATAAGTTTAATACTAATATGCTTTCGTGAGTTCGTCAGGCGTGATGTATGAACAAACTAAATCTTGTTTGATTTCATGTAACAACATGCAGGAGACTCCAATTTATTATTTTATCTTAAAATCAGAATAAAGTATTGTTCGATAACGTGATCAAAGAAGGCGGCCGGCATAAAAGTAAAGGATGCGAACAAACTTATAATTTGAAATACAACAACTTATTATAAGCAAGAAACAGCAAACATGATAGTGATCTCCAGATACATTAAAAAATGTGATATAATAAAACAATCTCGAAATGTCCAATAGAATCTAGACGTATGCTTGCAATCCATCTTCAAATGCACGAACAA
This sequence comes from Tanacetum coccineum, assembly GCA_026074375.1. Lineage (NCBI taxonomy): Eukaryota > Viridiplantae > Streptophyta > Magnoliopsida > Asterales > Asteraceae > Tanacetum > Tanacetum coccineum. The sequence goes on from BQNB010080612.1 coordinate 25,361, forward strand.
AAGTTTCCATCTCATTAGCCGGAAGAACAACACCAATCTTCAGATCGTCATTCGATTCTTTGCAAGCGTTCATTGATATCGATCCATATAATCTATTGAAACTGTTTCGACTTTTTTGGGTCTCTCCCCCATCAGAAATCTATGTCGTAAAATTTGAGCTTCGGTGTTCCAGCAACACCAATCATCGTTGTTGGCATCCCATCCGCGAATAACTCGCCTAGCGAACCTAAATCTAGTAAGGGACCATTTTTATTTGTCAAGGTCTTATGTAGTGCTTCGCCAAGCAATTTTGCAGCATTAACAAATCCTTCCTTTTTAGTTATGAGGGTGGTTTTCTCCAACGCATAACACCCACTAAGATAGTTGCCAAAGTTGGCGGATGGGATGGGGGATGGATACGGGCCCTACAATCAATGGTGAAACCAAACATTTGTATATCGTCATAGTGTGATGTTGCTATGCAATTCCAGACATATGCACATGCTACCGTAAAAGATGATGCATATGCTATGTTTGGAAGTTGGGTTGATACACATTTTTTCAGCTGGTTCAAGACATGTCGCGTTAAATTAAACGTGGCCCTGACTTTTTCAGTTGGTCCAGATAGGGTTTGATGTTCATAATCTTCTTTAAACGTTAAATTAAACGTTTCGTACTTTGCAAACTTTAGATAGCTTTGAGCTGCTTTAGGGTCTTCGGCCACCCTATCAAATATTGGCAATGTTCCATTAGCTAGAAACGACTCATCTGTACCAGATCTAGCGATTGATATCCACGCCTTCAAGAAACAAAACCGGGTGCTAGCATCACCAAGGGTATGTTGGTTTGTCATACCTATAGAAAATCCGCGGTTAGGGAAAAACGTCACTTGAACCGAAAAGATAGGGATCTTCGTATAATCTGATGTTTTATCAGGTTGACCAAGTAGTGGTATAAGATGATAAAACTTGTCAGTCTCTAGGGTGATTTCCTGTGAGATCATCAAAATCAAGATTGCACTCTGCGAAAGTAACCGCAACAGAATCACCTTCAACATAACGGATTTCGGGCTTTTTTGGACTAGGAAATAAAATCAACTTTCCCTACAAATGGGAAAAAATGTTGAAGTGTGACTGATAAAGAGTGTTTCAGAGTTGGAACAACGGTTTCTAAGAACTTAGTTTTGGATAGTGGGAGCTCATAGAAGAAAAGATTGTGAACCAGAGCAGCGCCTAGCCAAAAGAAGTCGAAAAAGATAAGAGGTAATGACCTATCGGCGACAGTGGCCGGTGGTGGCGATACTTGAGACCAAGGCTGTTAAACTCGCGAGTTTACACGTAAGATCGTACGATTTTACGTGTCCACCTGATAAAATCGTGTAGGATCGGTGTAGGATCGCATCAGAGGTAGGATCGGTGTAGGATAGCATCAGAGGTAGGATCGTAAGTAGGATCGTAAACTCGCATGTAAGATCGTAAGATCGCGTGTCGATACGTGTTTACCAAATTACCAAGTTACTAACTTACTGACTTACACACTTACTAGCCCATTACTTTTTTAGGCCCAAAAAAGAACAATACGAGTCTGCTGATCTCAGTAACAAGTATTGACGTTTCATTTCCAGATTTTTTAATCAATAAACTTAATTATCTACTTTCCCCAAATTGAAATTATATGAAACAAATTAGGGTTCTTCTTCTCATGTTCTAGTTACCTGAAGCAAAAAAGTTTCTTACAGGTAATTTTTGTATTTTCTTTTACATTTTCATAGTTTTAACTATTAACCTTTAAGTTTTAATTTAGATAGCTAATTGTACTGATACTAGTGATGTACTTTGTTTTGAGACGTTTATTACGCATGTTATGTAATTTTATTCCGCTAAATCGTGAATGTGACGATTGAAACTTGACTTTTTTATGTTTTACTTTTACTTTGGTATTTTAAATTTGAACTTTGACATTTTCAAGAGGATATTATATATATTTATCTTTGGTGATGAGTAAAAATAAAAGTAGTTTGACTCGTTTATCCGTTGCTTACAGAACATGATAAATTGGTAGGATCTTACGATCTCGATCCAATCTTAAAAAAAAAAAAAAAAGAAAAAAAAAAAAAAAAAAAAAAAAATAAAAAAAACCCAAAAAAAAGAAAAAAAAAAAAAAAAAAAATAAAATAAAAAAAAAAAAAAAAGAAAAAAAAAAGAAAAAAAAAAAGAAAAAAAAAAATAAAAAAAAAACTAAAAGAAAAAAAAAAAAAAAAAAAAAGTGAACTTACGATCTCGATCCAACTTAAAAAGAAGTCGAAAAAGATAAGAGGTAATGACCTATCGGCGACAGTGGCCGGTGGTGGCGATACTTGAGTTGAGACTGTTCAAGAACAGTCAAAATGAGATGTGAAGCCATTTGATATAACTGAGTAGTTCCCTTCTAAGTTCCAAAATTAGTTGATTTATTATAGCATAGGTTTAAAATTAGTATCTTGAAATAGGCACTCGAAGTTGATATATATGTAAGCTTTGGGTTGGACTTATTGTTTGTAATCGGATCTTGTGCTGTAACTACCGGTATATGTGTTTTATAAGGGTACCCCTATTGGTACCCCCGGCCCACTAAATAGTGTCAAAAAGTACAAAAGATTCTTTTTGTACCTCTCTTTTTATAGTGCAACGCAGTTTTTTATCAGTTTCTGTTCCGTAAATTTTGACAGTTTCATACTTTTGACCTGTTAAACTTTATATTTTTCGTTCAGTTTTTTCCGTGTAACAGTTTTATAACATATACAAAATTATAAAAATACAAAAAAAAAAAAAATCCAAAAAAAAAACCAAAAAAACCGGGGGGGGGAGTATCTTGAAATAGGCACTCGAAGTTGATATATATGTAAGCTTTGGGTTGGACTTATTGTTTGTAATCGGTTCTTGTGTGCCTACAATGTTGACCTAAAATTAAACATAACCCATTTATTTTATGACAAGTAACCCATTTATTTCATGACAAGTGTATTACATTTATTCTTTCTCATACCTTTTCACCAATCACTTTTCAAAATAAACCAATCAAATCTTTAGGTATATATGTTCATGTTGTAGGCATACAAAACATTTTTCTTTATAAATTAAGCTTAGATATTATTCACGAATTGTTGATGCGTACGTTATATATTTTTATAGAATATTTATTTTAAGGTTAATTCTATAGAATACCAACAAAACTTACAGTTTTGTACAAAATTACGTGGCATGGTGGTTTTATTATTAAATTAGGTAGAAATATGTTATTTTATATAAACGATGCATTCAGACACGTGCGATACACTGACTTTGTTTTTCGGTAAAAATTTGATATTTAATTTCGTTGAGGTGAAGGTGATTCTTTGTATAAAAACTATATCTCTTATATTTAATTAATATAATTGCGTCCTTCACTTGATCTTTGATCACCGTCAACCCTCCGTGTTCACTTGATATTGCGTCCTTCATCTTTGCATCAGTTTGAGTGCCCACATGTGATGTGCGTTCATCTAAGCATAACACTTGCATAATTAAAAGAAAAAACATTAAAGTGTTAAGATGAAAATCAATGAACAAAATAATACAAATGAATCTTCGAAATATAAAGGGTTTTGATAAGTCACAAAAGTGTGGTTTTTTTAAGTGGGTTGGGCTTATATAACATGTTACATTATAAATTACAAATTTACCCTCAATTATACTTAACAAGCGTGATTGCCCGCGCGATGCTGCGGGACGTTAATTTTTTTTGTGTTGGTTTATTTTTTCGGTCTCATGTTTAATACCTTGTTTTTTTTCTTCTTATATGGGTTTATTTGTTTGGCCTCATGTTTAAAGGTTTGTTTTTTTTGGCTATTTGGGTTATTTTTTTTAATATAATTTTATGAGATTTGGGTAAATATGTGTTAAGCATGATTGCTTGCGTGTTGATGCGAGGTGTTAAATTTTTTATTTTTTATTTATTTTGTGCGGGTTTAATTTTCCGGTCTCATGTTTAATAGTTTGTTTTTTTATATGGGCTTATGTGTTAGGCGTCATGTCGTGAGTATTTTTTTTATCTGAATAAATCAGTACTTTTGTAATATTTTTTCCTATTTTGTGCTGAGCAATTTTTTTATATTAATTTGTGCGGATTTATTTTTTCAGTCTCATGTTTAATAGTTTTTTTTATATGGGCTTATGTGTTTGGTCCATGTCGCGGATATTTTTTGATCTAAATAAATAAGTACTTCTGTAATTTTGTTTTCTATTTTGTACCGTGGATTTTTTTTAAAGTTGTCTAGTTAAAAAAAAGTCAAACGGGCCGGCCCAAAGTGGGAGCCCGATGGGCCGGTTACTGTAGCAAGTATGTCAAAACGAAAAAAAAGTCAAATGGGCCGGCCCAAAGTGGGAGCCCGATGGGCCGGTTACTGTAGCAACGTCAAAACGACGTAGTTTTAACCTAAACATAGTATATATACAAGCATGATTACCCGCGCGTTGCTGCGGGTCGTTAATTTTTTTCGCGTAGGTGCGAGGCATTATTATTTTTT
>BQNB010080613.1:0-29882 GCA_026074375.1 Tanacetum coccineum
TCTCCGAGCATGCCAGTGAAAAGAGCATGGAAAAATGAGTTCAACGGTGCCCTCGGATTTTATTGGGCCAACCCGTAACCCATTTAAATAGACCGGGCCAGCCCATTACTATCATAAGCCAAAAAAAACATTTTAAGCCCAATAAAGAAATCTGAATTAAAGTATTATGGAGAGGATGATTTCAGCATGACATCATAGCATGTGCCTCAAAATAAATTCATTTCATCCCACGTGAGACTCCACTCGAATTAGAGAGCAAATAAGGATAGGACACTTGGCGAGAAGTTGTTATACTCAAACTCAATTCCAATTTGCAGGCAAAGTGATCAACGGACGAAATAATGCGTAGAATTTAAGCAGTATCAAAAAGGCCACGTGTCGCAAGGGTAACGGTGGATCAAAACTTACACACCTCTACAATCCGAGGTCTCCCACTCCAATGCCAATGATTGGTTAAATTATTTTACACTTCTCACCCCTCACACCTATAAAAACCCACACGATCCCCTTATTTTTTCTAAATTAGGAATTTAGTTTTTAGTTTTTCTCTAGTTTAGTTTTTAGCTTATTTTTATGTTTAGCTTATTTTTTATTTTATGCTTAATTGTAAAAGCTTGTTAACAACTTATTGGGATATTGTAACAAAGATTTATGGAGCTTAATAGAGATTATGTTTTGTAAAGTGGCTTATTTCAAAAAAAAATATTCTTTCTTTTCTTTCTAAAAGTTTTTATTAAATAAGCTTTCTCCTAGTGCTTATTAACTAAGCTTATATACTTTAGCTTATTTCTGAATTAAGTATAAGTTCGATTAAGCTTTACAAAAGCTTATCCGATTAAGTACTCTAATCCAAAATAAGATTTTGGTTTATAAGCTTATTAAATAAGTTTAGATTTAGTTTATTTTCGTTTTTGAGCTATAGCGTATTTATTTTGTATGAGCTTATATTGTTCTCAAAAAGTAATTCGGACAGACTAGGTGTTGTTTAGATTTTGTATAAGCTATCCAATAGCTTATTTGTCATCAACTCTGTTTTGTTTGACTTTTAGTTTCGTTTGCCTAGTTATTCGGTTAGAATGCATCTAGAATTTTAGATCTTGTTAGGATTGTTTACTGATTGGTTTAGAGTTTATTTTGTTTAAGATCTATTTTGTTTGATAAATCTAATTATTTTGAAAATCTCATTTGAATTCGTTTAAACGTGTGCTTATTTGTTTCTCTAGTTTCATTTGCTTTTATGGGTCTCTAGTTGCTTAAACTCAGTTTCAATTGTCGTGGATTATTTAGATTATATTATTGAAGTTGTAGGTTAGTTTAAAATTTGTGAAGCTAGCTTGCTCTAAAAATTCATCCACTGGCTTGCGATTGTATGTAGAAATTTTCATTGGGCTTTAATTTGGCTTGTTAGCTTTTGGGCTTGCGAATATCACTGTTGGACCAAGTAATTACAATGATAAATTGTTGTAAACTGTTTTTATTTAACAGTTAATTTGTTTTAATTTTGTGAACGGGACCGGTCAACTCATGAGGCGTGAAGCTTAAGGGTTTATTTAGCTAGACCGAATTTGATTATTTGTTTTAGCTAAATAAACCGGGTGGTATTCGTTTATTTGCGGCTCTTCAACTCGATTCCATTTTCTATCCTTTTTTAATTAAATAGTGTAGCTTAGTTTAAAAAAATGTTTTGATTTGCTTATTTTATCGTTATGAGTAGCGAGTAGTTTTATTAGTGCTTGTTAAGTGATAATTGTGAATTGGGAATTGAGTATTTATAAAAGGTTTAGAGATTAATAATTTGTCGGATTATTTAGATTTGTAAGTTGATTGTTTAAAGGGCAAAATCCAAAGAAAAATCAAATTACACATCTAGTAATTATTTTTTTAAGAGATCGTTTTCAAAACAAACCATCGTTGTCAGAAAATTATCTTTTCTAAGGATTATAAATAAACTTAAATTCACACTTGATGAATTTTCACGTCACTTAGCAAGCATATTAGTCATTTATATCTTTTTAAGCATTTTTTTCATTTATATCTTTTAGATCAATTTTAGTATAATCTTGTAGTTTTAAATCTTAGAATTAATATTAGTTTAATTTTTAGTATAAAAATAGTTTAAAACAAAAAACCCAAAACTTGGAATCGACAATCATGCTGGATTTACAATTGAAAGTAGTTTTCCATTCACCTCTACGAGCGAAGAGTGGAGAAAACGTGATACCTGTGTTGATTACTTTTTATTCTTTCCTAAGAATAAATTGTATGATACTTTGCTTACGTATAAGTATATGTTTTATAAATATATATATTATATCTGAGGGTTTATTTGATAGACGCGTGTGAAAACGACTAACATCAAAATGGCGCCGCTGCCGGGGAGAGGTGTAGCGATTTTTACGGGATTGTTTGTGTTCGAGCCTTGAAGATCCTTTCTTCGGAAAGTTTATTTTCGTTCTTATAAAAAATATAAAAATCCAAAAATATTTTTCTTCTTATTTTTATTTTTCCTTTTCTTTTATAAATATTAAAAATACCAAAAATATTTTTTATTTTTATTATCTTTATAAAAAATTTCAAAAAAATATTCTCCTTTATCCTCTTACTTCATTTAATTCTTATCTTCTTTATCCTCTTATCCGTTTAATTCTTCGACATGTCTTCGTATAACCATTTTGGTTGCTCGTGGTGTGGAGGTCCGTTTAATGGTGGAAACTGTCCGGGCTGTAGCAGTGTAGGATCCGGAAATGAGTTTGTCTATGACCCAAATCCTTATTCTTATAATGAAACACCGAACTTCTTCAACCAACCTCCACAGCCCCAGTACGAGACATACTCGTGTGAGTTATGTGGGAACGATTCTCACTATGGTTTTGATTGTCCGCCACGGTTACCGCTTGTCTATGAGCAGGAACCGTGCTACAATCAAAACTTTAGTGATAATTATTATCCACAAAATTCACCGAGTTTTTCTCAACAATATCTTTGCTGTGAAAACTGTGGGGGTCCTCATGAAAGTTTTCAATGTCAACCGATGAATCAAAACCACTTTGAGCATAATTCTAACTATTCCGGTTTTGACCAACCCCCGCAGTATTCCATCAATCATCAAGAAGATCTTAATCAGCAAAGGATAAGTGATGTGCACGATGGATGGGATAAACTAGAAGAGTCATATAATGAAATTTTCAACATGGTGCGATCATTTTGTGAAATGGTAATTCAACGAAAGCAGGCGGCTAATATTAGTACTCATACTCCTGAGCCTTCGAGACATTTCAATTTTACTTGCGATGATGACGATGATGACGAGGAGTATTCTATTCCTTTAAAAGATATGCCTCAAATTTCTCCGTCTATTGCTCTCGCACCCGTGTCTTCTATTATGGAGCCCGAGGACTCTCTCATAATGGGGAATGAGGAACTTAGCACTATTCCTGAAAAGGAATCGGACGAATTCATAAAGTCCAGTGTTGAGGATCTTATTCCAATCCCAAGAGAGTCCGAGGATACATCCGGTAGTGATAGTGAGAGCGTTTTACCTTCGAGTGATGATTTCTCTCCTATTTTTGAGGAAAAATCCGTGACTTTCTCTAACCCTCTTTTCGATTCAAATAATGATTTTACCTCTAGTGATGACGAGTCACTATCCGATGAGGACGTTCCGGAAGATGTTAAAATTTACTCGAACCCTCTTTTCGAATTTGACAACGAATATATCTCTAGTGACGTAAATCCTCTTTTTGATGAGGAGTTAGAGGACATCAAGTGCAAGGTTTCTTATGATTCCAACCTTGATGAGTCGACTTTCCTAGTTACACCTCTTTCTGATTCAAATGAGGATGAGTTTTTCACTCCTAGAGACGACATTGAGCTTTTACTTCACCATGATCCGTCTATAAGCATTATTTCCATTCTCGAGGGATTCATCGATGAATCGCCTCTTGAAGAGAATGATGATTTATTTGATTTGGAATCAAAAGAAAATGACTGGAAGAAGATTTTGTACGATGCTCCAATTGATGATTTGATTACCGAGGACAAAGTTTTCGACCCCGGGATTTATGAGAAAAGTTTTTCTCTGACATTTGTGAAGTTAACCTTTGAGGATCGCCATTATCTTCCCATCACATTTGTTATCCGAATATTTCTTCCTTATCTCACTTATTCGGTGGATTCTCCTTTTCTTCTCTCCTCCGGGAGTGAGGATACTATTTTTGACCCCGGCATCTCCACTTTTCATTTTTCTTCTCTTAAGCCGGTGGCATATGAAAATCCGATGGTGATTTTTCCATTCTTCTGTTTCTGCCCCAAGGACAAAGGAATTCGGGGAGAGTCAAGCTAGAGACTCGCACAAAAACAAGCGCTTCTCGGGAGGCAACCCGTGTCTTTTCTTCTTTCTATTTTCTTTTCTTTCTTTTCTGCCTTCCTGGCCGGTCTTTCCTTTCTGTTCTGCAATTTCTTTACTGCGCCAGGGACAAAGGAATTCGGGAGATTCAAAGCTAGAGACTCGTAACGAAAAAACCAAGGCGCTTTCTACGGGAGAGGGCAAGAACCCTGTGTCTTTTTTTCTTTCTTTCTTTCTATTTCTTAATCATCAGTGAAGTGTGGTGATTTTATATTAAGCCCAAGTTGGATCGTGTTTCTTTCTTTCTCTTTCTTTCTAAAGGTATGTTGGTTTCGTTTTTGCAGGATTCCATAAGATCATGAAGACCCGTGCTTGTTTTCAATCCTCCAATCGCCCGGTCTTTGATCTTTTGCTTATTTTGGAATCCTCAATAATGATCATGTATATATATTTGTTTCCCCTTTCACACTTGGAATTTTTTTTTGCATTTGCCGTTTTCATTCCTAAGTATGGGGGTAAATCCGATATTTTTGAACATTGAGGCCAATGTTCCATTCTAAGTATGGGGGAGATTTCTATCGAAATGTGAACTTACCTGTGCCTTGCTGTGTCCCGCGTAACCCCGTTTTGGCCAAAATTTTTAAAATTTTAAGTCTTAATATCTAGTTTATTGTTCATATATATATAGTAAAAAAAATTTGTAGAAAAATGTTGAAAAATATAAATAGTTAGTTGAATATAAATTTTTTTTGACACGAATGTAGGCTTTCCGTTGGTGAGAATAAAAAGTAAATTTTGACCCGACCGATTTTATATCTTATCTTTCTCCTTAACTTTAAATAGATTGATTTTGCTAATCTTTTATATAAGGAGCTATAAAATGCAAGTCTAGCTTAGCAAAGTCAATACTTTGCAAGTTCCTATAATTGATTTTAAATATGCAAAATTCGATTTATTAGAGTTGAGATTGTTGCCAGTCTATGTGAACTATGTTTAGTGCCAATTCTTAATTCAATTAGGCTACGGTATTCACGATTATTTACTTTTTATAAATTTAAATTGTGAAGAACAAAGTATGATAGAGTTATATATAATTAGAGTGGAGTATGTCATGAGATTATGGCGTGGAGTAAGTTGGATCTCTTTAGAGCTCTTAAAGGTTAATTGTGGCTTTTTTGCTTCCATCAGCTTCATAAAACGTTATATAATTGTTGGAATAAAAATAAAGTTCTTGGTATTTTTCTGTTTTTTTGTTTGTTTTTATTTTTTTTTTTTTTAGCGATTCTTAGTTAGATCCTTTATCAGTAAAGAAAGTCCATCTGTTTGAAATTAAGGGTACACAACTCAAGGTTTTTGTCAGTGTTCGTGGGGAAATAGACTCCTTTTGTCCTGGAACATCGGTCGAGGGCTCGTAATACAACCGAAGAGTGTGGCGCAAGTTTGTTAAAAAGACTACAAGACCTTGAAATTTGGCTAAAATAATAACAATTAAGTAATAAAAACCGAAAAGCCGAAATAAGACATCAGGAATCATGGTCGGCTGCTCGCAATAAGATACGAAAATAACCAAGCCGATGTGACAGTCCGTTTACTAAAAAAAAAATAAAAAAAAGAGAATAAAACCAAAAAAAACACCGGGATAAAGGAAATGAATCATAATACACTGTGGGCCGCTAAACGTTAACTACCCCTAACCTTTTTATTACCCTAACTGCATCTTGCCGGCATCACAACTCACAACCTTGAACACAAAACCGAAGTTGCAGACACCTAAATAAAGTGCTTATGACAAGCCATAAACAGTCAGTACTCTAGCAACCTACTCATAAGGAAAACTAGAGAAAAATACACCAACTAAGCAAAATTAGACAAGTCAAGTCATGGAAGCATCTTGAGCCGTGTAAGTATCCCTCGTTATATTATTGCCTAACAGATTAGTAGTTTCATCTTAAACAACCTCAACTTCTTCATCACTCTCCATATCATCCAGAGCATCATAAGGGTTGGACGTGTGGATATTAGACACGCTAGAATGATACTGAAGACCTCCATTCTTTGCAGAACTACGAGAATAAGAGGATGAAGGAACATTAGCAGATTTTGAAGGCTTTTCCTTGGAAACTGAACGCACAATGTTACCATCTTGCCTTTTGCGGATTTCATTATGACTTTGGATCAAATCTAACCTTTTGATTGATACAATTTCAAGTAGTCTTAACATTAGAACCCGTTTTACCACTTTTCTTTTTGTTAACCATCGTTTGGAATCCATCATTCATAACAGTAGGAATAGTCATTGCATTCTTGGGGCATTGATCATTCATATAACTAAATATTTTACATTGTTCACAACAAGGTGGCTTCCATTTGTATTCAACGCGTATCGTTTCCTTAGTAAAGCCTATTCCTTCAGGCAAAGGGATGCCCATAGTAATACTATCGTTTAAAGCCTCATCCGCTTTAATTTCAATCAAACAATGAGCAAAACTACTTCGACCACACGACTCAATACATCGAACTGGTAAAAGAATCAAGCATAATCGGCTTACCAATTTGAGACACAATGAGACTAATGCCATCCTCCAAAAATACTTAAATTGGTACATCATGAATCTTCACCCACACTGGAATGAGGGTTAGCTCTTCTTTGCAAGGCATTGTGTTCATCTTCCATTTCTTTAAGTAATGGTTTTATGGTTTTATGGCTTGTAAGTTTAGTGTGGCGTTTTTGGTCTGAGAGTTAGAGATTGCTTTGGAAGTGGAGTGCTCGCCGTGTGCGGTACTCTTTTTTCCTTCTCTAAGGTTTTTCCTTTTGGATTTTTCTTGGGAAGGTTTTTTAAGGAGGCAGAAGCGGTTGGCTGGTTTTCCTCCTTTGTTGATGCATCGAAATGATTTTGAGGCTCTTTGCACCCTCAAGTTGTTTTTTCCTATTGGTGATATTGTTAGTGTATTTTGTTAGTTAGGAATGCTTGGGGCCTGTGGTATTTGCTAAAATACACATCTTTTATACCCCGTAAAACACTGATAATCGGACTTAAAATGCTAAAATATGCTTTATTATATTGCAAATATGTTTGTTTGGTATTTTTATGTCTTGCAGGTAAAAGGATTGAAAACGGTGCAAAAACGGGAATTATCGGGCTCAATATGGTCAAGTCTAATTATTACTTAAAGCTAAGATGAAGTCTTGAAAAGTCCCTGAGCATACCAGTAGAAAGAGCGCGAGAAAACGAGTCCAGCGGTGACTTCGGATTTTAATAGGCCAGCCCGATACCTGTTTTAAGGGCTGGGCTAACAAAATTCTCTACAAGCCCATTAAATAAGCCTAAGGCCCATCTCTACTTCCAAATGAAAATGAAAATCTGATCTTATAATGGAGGGAATGACATCACCCTATATCATCTCACGTGCGATGTAATTAAATGGGAAATGCATCATGTGACCAAGCACTATGAGGCTGAGGACGAATGAGACATTGACACATGGCAGTGATGATATTATAATTTGTTTTCAGTTAGAAACGAGTAATGTGTGTGTATGAATTGAGATGCGTTTTATCAACGCAATTGGAAGGACACGTGGCGCTACCTTAATGGCTGAGCAGTTTTGTAATCCGTGTGCATTGGATCCCGAGCATATGATTGGCTTAATAATTTTCCCAATGATTGGACAAAAATTACAAGATCAACCCCTTGGTGCATATATATACTCAACTCGCTCCCTTCAGTTTTCATGAGCTAGGCCTTAATTTTTCTTAGTTTAGTTTTTTTAGTTTTTAGCTTATTTTTGTTTAGGTTCAGCTTATTTCGTTTATCCAGCTTATTGTACTTTGCTTATTTCGAAGTTTGTTCAAGATTTGTAATAAGAATGCTAAGTTTTATGGAATTAAAGGTTTGCTTATTTTTTTTGTTTATTTGTTTGTTTTATTACTTTGCATGAATGCTTATTAAATAAGCTGTTTCCGAGAGCTTATTTCTTCAACTTATTCTTTTCAAAATTCTTAAAAAGCTTTAAGATAGACTTCTAAAAAGCTTAATTAAGCTTATTCGATTTTATCTTTTAAGTTTTCTAGGACTTTCGATTTAATAAGCTCGAGTTTAGCTTATTATTGTGCTTATTAAGATTTAGTTTAACTAGGAATTCATATTTTCTGTTAAGTTTAGTTTCTAATTAACTTATTCGGTTTTGAGTGAGCTAATATTGTTGGATCAAACTTTTGTGAGCTTAAGTGCTTATTCGATTTGATATTTTAGATGTTTTATATGCTAATTGCTTACTCATCGTTCTTGTTGATATTTTCTGTGGCTTATCGATTGGTTTTGAGCTTATCTAGTTTAGTGTTTAGCTTATTAGGTCGTTAAGGTTGTAGATCTTGGTTCATTTTGCTTATTATTAAGGTTAGGAGTTGAAGGAGCTTTTCTCTTTGATCTTATGTTAGTTGCTAGAGTCTTGTTTACTTATTCGATCTATCTAGAGCTCAAATTGTTTAGGATTTAGCTTATTAAATAGTTTTATCTTAAATCTCGTTCTAGCTTAAATAATTTAGCTTATTGTTATAGTATCAAATTTTAAGTGCTTAGTAAATTAGGCTTATTTAGCAATTGTTTTCGTGGCTTCTTCTGAAATTGAGCTATTTGAGCTTATTTGTATGTGCTTATTGATTCTGGCTAATTTGATTGGCTTATCCTAATCTTATTATTCTCGTTATTAAGCTCAGTTTGTATTTGATTTTTAAAATAGAATTTGGGCCGATTGAGTTGGGCCTAGTGGTTAATAGTGGTTAGTATTAATAGATTTAGTGAAATGATTTAGGCTTGCAATTGTTGATTATCTGGGCCACGATTACAAAGTCTGTGCTTTGTTTGAATTTAATTTCTGTTGGGCCAAGTAGAATTTGCAATTTGCTATAACTATGCTTATTCATAACAATTTGTGTTATGTTTTATTTGTTTGAACTTTTGGTACCGGTCTACTCATGAGGCGTGGAGCTTAAGGGTTTATTTAGCTAGATCGAATTTGATTATTTGTTTTAACTAAATAAATCGGGCGGTATTCGTTTAATTGCGGGTCTTCAATTCAGTTTCATTTTCTGTTTTTTTCCAATTAATTAGTGTAGTTTTAGTATAAAATGTTTTTCTTTGCTTATTTAATTGTTATGAGTAGTGAGTAATAACTTATGCTTGTTAAGTGATTTAGTAATTTGGAATTTAAGTGCGGTTTTAAAAAAGGTTTAAAAAAGTTAATAGTCATTAGAATTTTCCAATTTACATACCATCATTTACTTTTAATGCAATTTAAATACTTGTCATTTTACTTTACTTGTCATTTAATTTCTTGAAACTTGTTTTATAAGGATTTTAATTCGTTAAACCTAAGCCCGCACTTAAGAAACATTTCATGTCACTTAGCAAGCATATTTGTCATTTATATCTTTTAGATCAATTTTAGTATAACCTTGTAGTTTTAAATCTTAGAATTAATATTAGTTTAATTTTTAGTTTAAAAATAGTTTAAAACCAAAACCAAAAACTTTTATGACAATCAAGCTCGATTTACAACTTGAACGTAGATTTCCATTCATCTCTCGCCGAGGAAAACAATACCCATGTAGATTACTTTTTATTCTTTCCTAAGAATAATTTGTATGATACTTAGCTTACGTATTATATATGTATTATATATATATATATATATATTATATATTTGAGGGTTGTATATGAGACTAACATCAGCCTGTCCCAAGTAATTTTGTGGATGTTCAAGCCTTTGCTTGAGGTTAATGTGGTACTTCAGCTGCATTTCATTGTACTTAACTATTTTTTGGTGTAGTATATTTTACCGGGGTCATGATTCCCCTTTACAAAAAAAAAACAAGTGCGACAAACCACACATACACATCCAAATCTATGAATGAGACATATGTGATTGCTCATCTCTCATTCGAGCAAACCAAATGTTAAGATGAAGAATGATATAGGGTAGGGATTAGGCATGAGAAACATATATAATGGTGTAAAAATAAAACAACAAAACAAATAGATTAAGTCCAACCAATAAACAAAATGTTGCTAGCTACTATCCCGACCACAACCTTGAAAAAGACACAAATCATAGACTAGCTCACGCTTTAAAACGGAAACATACGCTTTGTTTGGTAGACACGAATTAGACTCAAAGATGTCTTAATCATCCATAAAAAAAACCTAGTCGGCGTTCCCGCAATAACCAACTCCCAATCATCCATAATATAGTACAATAATAGTGGAGGTATCTACCACTTGATACAAAAAATACATAGTTGGTTAATTTTTTGACCAACTTTAAATAATATACAACAAAACTTTACATTGTTGGTTTATAGTACGTACCAACGAATAATCGATCATCTTATAAAAAATAAAATCGGTTAAGTTTAGAAGAACCGATTATTTCACAATCCTTACTTTTTTTCTCTTATATTTTTTGTATTTTTCTATTTTTTCAATATTTTTTTAAACATAACTAGAAAACAAAATAACTGTGTAAAATTTCACCACTTCACGATCATAATAAATATGGACAATAATTCCATAATTCTCTTGACTCAGAAATAAAAATAATAGTGAAAGTAGTAAACACATGAAAAATAAATTTAACTACTTTCATATTCCCATTGCAATGTGTAATTCCTGACCTAACCAAAGATAAGAAATATGTACACGAACACAGGAAATACATACTTTTACACAAAAGCAACTAGCAACCAACCAAGGACTTAATCTATTAGGGTAGGCTAAGGTGTGAAGGTGTAACGAAACATATTTAAGTGGTGTAAGAAACGAAAGGAATGGCTCAGACGGTTTTTCTAGGGGTATCTTACTCTAAAAATAAGAGTAAACAACAGGGTTTTAAATGGGGGTTAACTAACCAATGTAGTTAGTTAATAACACATAACATATGTAAACGAAATAGCTTTTTGGTTTAATCCCATAAATTTACTAATCTAGAAAAGTTACTCCAATTATAAAAATAATACTCATTATGGTGGTTTCAAATAGTATACCAAGACAAGTTCTAAAGTTTACTACAGTCACCGACACACTCATATATTTATAGAATTTTAGGTAAAATAGGGGAAACTAGATAGGCTTTAATCCTTCCAATATGGAAATAAGGGTTATATGTGCGGGTCATGCAACTAATAATCTCACAAAAATATGCTATTTTTTTTAAATTTAAGCATATATTAAGCATATTATTGTGAAAATAAGGACAAGTAGTGTTCTAATTCTCTTCTCCTTACTTGAGATATACAACGCCCATGTTGTATAAATATAACATAAAAAACATGAAATATAAAGAATTAGAACGAAAAACTCCCCTGGGTATGATCCTCCATGATTAGTATATGAGCAACTATGTGTGTTGTGAAAAGCATCTGAATCCTACCACGAACAACACACATAGAATTCTAGATTATATGAACACCACAAATTTCATCAATTATGTTTAGTACGTTCCTGTCTTAACAATACAGAAATCATAGCAATTGCATCTCTAAATAAACATTGGTTAGAAAATAAAATAAAAATGAAAACTGTATAGGGAAGTCGATACGCCGTATCCATGCTACCAGATACGCCGTATTAAAGCCTATAATAAAATAATCCAAAGTTAGATGTCAAATACACTGTATTCGTAGTTATGAATACGCCGTATTGACAAGTCTGGCAATAATTTTTCAAAGTACTGGAAAATAAAAAGATAACGTCCAGGTTAGTCAATACGCCGTATCTATGGGGTTGGATACACCGTATCGACATTCTGGGAAGACAGACTCGACAAAAATTGAAATTACATTTCGGGTTGTCTCCCGTAAGCACTTTTGTTTACAGAAAAGTCTTTAAATTAGACTTTCTTTAGCTTCAATCCATCCTTATAAAACAACTTGGGGTCAAAGGGGATGCCAAATGGCACATATAAATTTTTAAAATTCATTAGCAAACCCTCGTTAAAATATTTCCAAATCATGATATTAATACTTAATTCCTTAACAAAAGTTTCAATCGTGAAAAATTTACTAATTGTATCATGACTTGTTTTCCAAAGTTTATTTAACCCTTGTGTATAGGTACCAACATCGACACTTATTATATTACGTAATGGTTCGATAAATATATCCCCCGAAGACTGCTCGATCCCTATTTTATCTTCACCATTGTCTTTATCCGATTTTAAATCATTGACATAAAATATATCATAAGAAAATAGAACTTTATCAATATCATTGATGTTTCATTTTTCTAATTAACTTCATCCACATGCTGAGAACTTAATGCATCATCATAAACTATAGCTAGGGATTTTGATTCAAAAAATATAAGGCAGTTATTATCTCCAATATAGTTGATCTTACCATACTTAGCAGTTTCCCAGTTATACGTTTGACCGTTTCTAAGTGCCTTCTCAGTTTCATATCGAACATATTCTTCCATAGTAATATCTGGGCCGTCCATTTCCTGTAAAAAAAAATTGCTAGGCACACAGATAAAATAGTCAAACATATAGATAAAATAAATGATAAAACTGATGTTGTATAAAATGATCGATAGGCCGTATTGAGTAGACTGAATACGTTGAATTGATGTTTGATGTCGAATACGCTGTATTGATTTTGAAAAGTGGATACGCCGTATCCAAAGGGATGAATACGCCGTATCGGGTATTCGAATAGAAGGCAAATAACAAGTATAAAAAAATGCAGAAAACCAAATACAAACACAAAAACACTTAAAAATTAAAACACATAAAACTAAACTAATAAAAACTAAAGTAAAAACACGAAATCTAAACTAAAATACCAATAAACAAGTATTAAACAATTTCACTCCCCGAAAGCGGCGCCAAAAACTTGATGTGTATCGTTGTGTGTAGGTAATTTATTTATCAAGTCTTATTATTAATATTTTGCCGACTTTACCTACTAACTAACACTAACGGACAGTGTACCCGATTGATTATAGGTTCGTTGGTAAGTAGGGTGTCGATCACTAAGAGTGAGCGTTAATACTTAAATCTATCACTGTTTTAGTTATTTAGGTTAGTTCTAATTAATTCTATTTAAACCTAAACTAACGTAAAAGGGGGTTTGGTACGAGTTTTGGTTTAATCTAAGCTAAATGAGACAAGGAACACACACAATCAGATAAATAAACGATAAAGAAGCGGTCAAGCACTAATATAAGGAAAACATATTAGCCAGTTTAATATAATAAAATATAGGAATTGTTTATGAGTGCAATGATTGTATTACTCCGTTGGTGTTATATCATTCCTAAGCTTAGGTGGGACTTCTCCCTAAACTTTATCATAATTAACCAAACCCGCATAAAGTTCATACCGTTGATTATAATCTATCTAGGAGACAACATTGGTGAATATCAAAACCTAGCTCATCGAGGCTTTACCCACTTATGTCCAATTGTTATCTATATGCTGGTAGTCCACGGTCCAAGAACTTACCCAAGGAAACATAACGTTATGTGTAATCCTAAGTCACCACTAACTCTACCTATTCACTTAACCAAGGGAAGAAACAACGACATAAATTTGTATTCCTATTAATCCAGAGTTACATAGATAAGCTATATGTAATATTTATCCCAGACTCTAGTCTACACTCATAATCCTAGATCCAGTTGAATGACAAATAAAACATAATCTAGACATAAACAAATATGAAGTGATAAACATAATCAACATGCAACGAATAGGTAAACAATTGATGTGTCGTTATGTGGTGTTTATTTTTAAGATTCAAGTTTTAAATTTATATTTTGCCAACTTAACCTAAAACAACACTTTAACGGGCAATGTACCCGGTCGGTGGTAGATTCGTGATAAGTAGGGTGTCGAACACTTGAAGCGAGGTTAAATCTCTCAATTTATTTATATTTTGGCTATCTAATCTAAGTTACTTCTAATCTATGTCAAACCTATACTAATCCTATGTTAGTTATAATCCTAATTCTAACAGGTAAAAGGGGGGTTTCAGCCTGAGAGACTGACACGGGTTTGGTCGGTGACTACAATCAATTCAAGACACTTTAACCCACGCAAGCTAATTAACAGAAGATAAAAGAGCGGTCGAGCCTTGTGATAGAAAACTGTATTAACCATTATTAATCCTGTTAGAACGTTGGTTTGTTTAATACGTGCAATGACTTCTTCTCTCGAGGTGGCATATCATTCTTAAGACTTAGGCGGGACTTCTTCCTAAGACCTAGACACATTAATTCTATCACAATTAAAGCATCCGCATAAAGCATCCTTATTTGCTTATTATAATCTATATTAGGGATTAAAGCAATAGTGATCTTGTTAAACTCTAGCTCATAGATTTTACCCACTTACCGCTTAATGGCGATTTATACTCTAGTAGTCCACTTGTCCAACTATCCAATGGAATCAATACGTTTTTTGTTGAATTATCTAGGTTCACCTTCTAGTTAACACGTTCAATAAACCATTGGCAATATCTAATTAACTAGTTAAGCCTGAAGCGTATCCTATACACTTATTTAGAAGGACAATATTTGTGATCCTATGATTCTAGATGTATAAATCACTATATGGAGAGCTATCCCATACTCTAGATTACTTGGTCCATATCACTTAATCCAGTTAAATGATAGGTCGCATACAAAAGCACGTAAACAAGTATGAATTGATAAACATAAACAAGCATTCAATGATAAATCAAGAAATCGAGATAAACAACACCAAAAATTCAGATCTTCATAATAATGGCTAATACCCGAAGGTATTAGCCTTCAAACGTCATAATAAATACAAGAGCAATTATTTAGCCAAGGTAAACTAACCGAGTTAACGAATGATACCAATAACTTAACGATTACTAAAGTATATGGAATTACACGTTGTCTTCCATGGATTGGAATGCGCTACAAGACCTCTTCTGCTCTTTTTCTCTTCTAAAAATTGACTTTTGTGGTTTAGGTATCGAGAATATGATTAAGCACACTTAAAACTCATTTTTGAGTTTTGTATTTATAGGTTCTGGAAGTCAGTTCGATACGGCGTATCCAATGGGTTGGATACGACGTATTAGAGTTTCTTGAAGTAGGGACCACGTTTGATATCTTCTAGAATATTCACATACTATATCTTCAATATGGCGTATTGACATCTTCTGGATACGACGTATTGATCTTCTTTCCTTTATGGTCTTTTGGTGAGTGAAGGCACGAATACGTCGTATCTTCCTTGATGGATACGGCGTATTGGTCTTTAGAATAGTAATTTTCAAAATATCTTCATTTAAGCTCCAAAATACGTGCCTTTTGCTAACTTTCACCAAGTACTCCATATTTACTGCAATTCTCAAATATAAACGATTAAGTAACAATTCTTTGCAATAATTATACAAAATGGGTTAATAACATGGGATAAATGGTGCTATAAAATAGACGTTATTTGATGTCATCAAATATCCCCCCACTTAAATCCTACTTGTCCTCAAGTAGCCTTTAGAAGTTTATTAAAAATGTATCCCTAAGGATATTTTCCGTTAAAGCATTTATTCGATCTTTTACAAGTACACAACCAAACATCGCACGAAATAGGAAGATGAAAACACTCAAATCACTCAACTAATCTACATGGTAACATGTAACTAATTTGCTCAATTGCTCGGTCGTGACGAGTATTCTATCATAAGCTTGGCAAGGATACATATCTCCACCACTAAAGCTAAGGAGTAACAAGTTTATAAAGGTAACTATGGGTTTTTAAGATAAGGCTTAGGGTTGATCATTTTACAATCTTTAACCAAAAGTACCACTCCAACAAGGCAGCTGAAGCACACATACATGGCCGTAACGACAGAATAGACATGTGCGTTCAATCACATCTTCATTCGAATTTAACCAACGGTTAGGATGAAGAATGATATAGGGTAGGATCTTCTAACTTTCGCCAATAGTAATAAACCAACAAGGCAGCTGAGACATGTATTGATATGTGTGAAAACACATATCCGTTTTATATCAAAAATGTCCCTAAAAAGACAAAATTGTGCTTAAAATGCTTGTATATTGCTTGTTTTGTCTTTGTGATTGTGTAGGTACGAATATTACAAAAATCTCAAGAAAACGGTCAAAAACGGACATGAGAATGGAAAAGAGTGCACAAGAGCCGGGAGAATGCTATCAAAGGTCAACTCAAGTCAACCTTCTGGTCAAACTTGGTCAAATTGGTCAACAAGTTAAACCACTAAAAGCCAAATCCCATAAAAACCCAAAATAACCCTACAAGTAAAAAAAAGTTGCAAAAAAAGTCCCTAAGCCCTAACGGTGTTAACTCTTTAATATATAAAGAGTTAACACCCGTTATCTATTTAACCAAGCCTAATACCCTAACCTACGACCCATAACCCTTTTAAAAGAATAACCTATCGCCCAATCAAATATACAAGTCAACGAGCCCAAATACCTCAGTCAAACCCCCCGCTTATAAGTTAAAAAGGCGGGTAAAACCCTTTTACTATTCATCTTCATCTTCGCAAAATCACCTAGCCTAAATCAAGGGGTAAATGCAAATTGAGTACGTGGCTATGAAATTCAAGTACCAAAGGACACTCTGGTAAAGTTTTACGTCACACAAGCTTCTCATTGGTTGAAACCCACCAAGGATGACACGCGTATTTGCAAGAAAGCACAAGGGGAGATAGATTTTTACACTAAAATGCTCACAAAAGAAGTACAAAGGCATCTGACATACGGATTGCCACGTTGGCAATCCGTGTGATCAAAATCTAATCCAACGGCTCATAATAAGGATCGAATGATTGAGATTATTAAAAGGTTGAGATCAAGACTATGAGAAGCGGGCTAGAAGACCTAGAAGATTCTCTTGCAGGCTATAAATAGCCCTCACTCACTCACACACACCAGACCTTCTTTTATCTAGTTTTTTTTAGCTTTTACATTTTTAGTTAAATTGTAATTTTAGCTTTTTAATCCTTAGCTTATGTAATTTTTTCTCTTTTAACTTAATGTAATCAGATTTTCAATATAATGTAATCAGTTTTTAGTTAATGAAATCAAGTTTTCTTTTACAATATCTGTCATAAGCTCTTAATAAGCCCAAATGTTTGTCTACTGTCCACAAGTTCTAATAAGCTTCTCACAAGCTCTTTGAGTCTCTAAGCTTAAATTGAGCTATTAATAAGCTTTTAATTTACTTAAACCAATAAAATCAGTTTATTACCTTTGCTTATATGATTCCAAAGCATTTTGATGCATAAACTAAACTTGAAGAGCTAAGGGACCCTTACCAGCTTATCCTAGATATGCTGAGCATGTAGAACCAGCTCAATGAGCTTTATTGCCTTATTATAGCTAATTACTTTGTAAGTTTTCAATTACTCTTTCTGTCTTTAAAATTCCTAGTTTAGATTTGCTTATTTTGCTTATTTGTTTGCTTACTTGTGCTTATATCTGTGTTATTATGCTTATGAATGTTGTTGATTATCTATTTTCATGATTATAATGCTTAGATCTTAGTTTACTTCTCAATCTGTCATAAATCATAAAAAACAAAAACAAAATATTAGCATAGATTATAGATCTTTGTTTTTGGCTTATTTGAGTGTTAAAATAAGTTCATAATAGTAGATATAAGTTGTTCAATATCTGGTTATAAAGTTTTAATCATTAGATTTTAAAATTGCAAGCTTAAATGAATTTTAAAAATGATAAAGGGGTGTTTGGCAAAATAGATTTTATCACAAGCTAGAACTGTTTGTGGCTCTTAAAGTCTTAAATCTGAGTTTGATTATCATTAGTAGGTTTATAGGTTTGAATTTTAAAAAGTGTGTTAAGTGTAATCAAGTTTACATAAGTTTTCTAGTTAATGCTTTGAATCTGTGAGCTTATAATCAGTCATAGAAGGATTTTTTTAGCTTAATTGAATTTTAGCTAATATAAGTGTTTTTGTAGGCCTTAGTTTTGTGATTGAAGAATGTTAGGATTGTTGCATTAGGCCTGCATTAGTAGGATTTCAAGTTGAGTCATATATAAGTGCACTCTGCACCAGGGTAGTCAAAAGTAAAAGTTCCTTTTTCAATCCATGAATTCAGAGGGTAGATTTTGTTTTTAGTTTTTGAATTTTGGATTACAAGTAGTTTTCAAGTCATAGATTACATGTTTCAAATTTGTTTTGAATTATAAGCTCTTTTGAACATCTGAATTTAAGCTCAAAAATGGTATTTATCCTTTTTCAAAAATCAGTGTTCACTGATTTGTGAGTATGCTGTCTGTTTTCACAAGCTCTTTTTAATAAGCTCTTGTTGCTTTAAGCTCTTTTGAAAAGCATTTTCTAGTAGAGTTTAAGCCAAGTTTTTAGAAAAACCAAGTTTCACTTCATAGGGTGCTTATTTGCTAGCTTATTTTTAAGCTCAAAGTAGCTGTTAGGGTCTGTTTGGTTTAAAGGATTTCTTAGAAGCTTATTTTGAATTCTAGCTTTTAGCTTGTCTGTTTTATGCTTATATCAATCTAATTAGCTTATTAGTTTAGCCAGGAGTTGTTAGTAGCTTATTGGGACATTGGAGTAGTTTATTTCATCATTAGAGTTTTTTTTTAAAAAATTTGGAAAAGCTTAAATAAGTAGTTTAGTAATCTGTCTGCTTTGTCAAGCTATTTTTGGCTTATTTTCTTGTTTTCATATAAGTTGTCTTCACGAAAGTTGTTTGCTTTTAGCTTATCTAAAATTTTATTTTTAAAAGTTTTCAAAATAAAAAATAAATATAAAAAACAAAGCCTGGGATTCGAACCCACGACCTTGGCCTCACACACCCATGTCCTTACCACTATGCTCCATTAGCTCATCCGTCACTCTCTCTTTTCATTAAATTGTTATCCACGTTTTGGGCCTTAAGCCCGAATATAAGACGTAGCTTATTTTGAATTTTCCCAAGCTTATTAGATAAGCTGGGGACCTTCTTTTATTTTTCCTTTATTCCTTGCATAATTTAGGACTTTTTTTGATTTTTCCATAATTTTCCTTTAATTAGTTTATTTTTTATAATTTTCATTGGATAAAAACTTTCGAAAATCAATAAAAAATAGAAAAATAATTTTTAAAAATAAAAAAATAGTTTTTAGTTTTAAAATAATTAGTTTAAGGTTTATATGCATTAAAATCATTTTTACCCTATTTAGATTTTTATTTTAAGCTTTTTAATTTAGTTTTAAAAATAGATCTTTATTATAAAAAATAGTTAAAAATAGTTTTCTGAGTTTTTATAGTATTTTAGACTTATCTAAGTTAGAAAATCATTTTTTTAGGATTTTTAGGAATTAATTTGCTATTTTCTAGGAATTTAAATAGATTAAATTAGTTTTTAATTCATAATAAATACAAAAATAATCAAAATTTTTTTTTTCTTTTTCTTAAAATTTTCTTTTGTCTTAATTTAGGTTTAGAAATTTTATTTTGCATTCCAAGAGTTAATATTATAACTTGCCATATTTTGCTTATTTGTCGCGTTTTCTTTGTTCCCATTAATTATTTTTGTGCATTAATTGCTTTTGTTTGCTTATTTTAATTGTTGTTTTTAATTAGTTGATATAGATAATCAAATCAATCTTTGTTTCCAATTCAAATCATTGTCCGAACATCAAACGTGGTTTCAATTTCACAAGATCATTTTGACAATAACACCTGGGAATCCACATACTTCCCGGTTAATATAACGTATATAAATAATATAAATATAATATATATATAAATATAAATATATATATAATATATATATATCTATATATAATATTAAATATATATAATATAAACACTTTCTTGAAGAATTTCCTTTCTAATACCTTTGTCCTCAAGGCGTATTTTGGAGTAAATTTCCATCATATTATGTAAATGTATTATTACGAGTAATTCAATTTTTTGGCGCCGTTGCGCTAGGGGATTTAAAGCGACTAAAGATCTACTCGTTTGAAGTTTGTTGATCATAATTTGAAGACCCTTTCATTTTTGAAAGTTTTGTTTTTGTTTAAAAAATCAAAAATAAAAAAAATTATAAAATATAAAAAGTAAAAAAATATTTTTCTTTTCTTTTATTAGTATAATTATCATATAAAAACATAAAAAAAATCAATAATATAAAAAAATTGTCCATAATAAAAAAATAAAATAAACAAAGTTGGTAAAAGAACACCAACAAATAATACCTTCAATTGAGGTACATTATCCATCTAGTAAATCTCCAACTCGAATCACAGATTTAAAAAACTTACCAACTTAGGTGACATTAACGAAATGACGGGCTCACCTTAAAAGTAAAAATTTTTTCAAGAGCGTAAAATTTTTAAGAGCTACCGTGAAGTAAATTTGATTATTTGGTTTAAGTTGTCTTCTCGTTATCCGTTAAAATAGTTAATCTTAAAAAAAATTTAAAATTTTCTTTTTCTACTTTGTGCATGCGCACTCGTTCTCAAACCCGCAACCATAACCATCAACAAGCCCAACTGGCTGTTGTAGAAACATTTCATTTAGAAGAACCTGTTGTTAATCCTCCCCTAGTTCCGATGGCCGATAACCGGCCTATGACACAATTGCTTCTATCAAAGGACAAGTGTATCAACCTCTGACTAGTCAACCACCAGTTTACCAAGCTCAACCTTATCAAGCTCCTGCTCAGCAAATGCAAGGTGTTTCAAAGACCGATTTTGAGAATTATGTCAAGGCTAATGATGCTGTATTGAGAAATATGCAAAATCAGGGCCAAGGTTTACAAAACCAGATGACAAATTTAACGGAAATGCTTTCTAAGTTCGTAAATTCCAATACCGCTTCGTCTTCGAATTCAGGTTCTCTTCCAAGTAACACGGTTACTAACCCGAAGGAAGACTTGAAGGGTATTACTACCAGAAGTGGTATTGCTTATCAAGGACCTACGATTCCTACTTCTTCTCCTAAAGTAGTGGAACGTAGAACCGAGGTGACAAAGGACACGGTTTTTCCTACTAATAACGGAATTACCGAAGACGTCCAACCTCTGGTTGTCCCAGTTGAAAAACAAAATCCAGTTTCTGAGCCAGATGTTGCTCCAGTTAGTGCACCGATGCCTAACCCAAAACCGTCAATTCCTTATCCTTCAAGGCGAAATGATGAGAAGCGCCGTGAAAACGCTGACGAACAAAAAGAGAAATTCTACGAAATCTTCAAAGATATGAGTTTCGAAATTAGTTTCGTGGATGCTTTGACTCTAATGCCCAAATTTGCTTCAACTCTTAAATCCTTACATAGAAATAAAGAAAAGCTTAGTGAGATGGCTAGAACCCCTTTGAACAAACATTGCTCGGCGGTCATACTTAACAAGTTACCCGAAAAACTTGGTGACCCCGGCAGATTCCTTATTCCATGTAAATTTCCCGGAATGGATGAGTGCTTAGCCTTGGCCGATCTTGGCGCTAGCATAAATCTCATGCCATTTTCCGTGTGGAAAAAGCTTAACCTTCCAAACCTGACTCCAACGTGCATGACACTAGAACTAGCGGACCGTTCGATCTCACGACCAATCGGTATTGCTAAAGATGTCAACGTTAAAGTTGGTGTATTCTAGTTTCCAGCCAACTTCGTGGTCGTAGATTTTGAACCAGACCCTCAAGTACCTTTAATTCTCGAGAGGTGTTTTCTTAAGACCAGTCGTGCTTTGATAGACGTGTATGAAGGTGAATTAACCCTTCGAGTAGGAAATGAGGCTATTACTTATAATCTTGATCAGACTTCGAGATACTCAGTTAATTATAATGATATGATGGCAAATCGAATCGATGTTGTTGAATTAGCTTGTGAATAGTATTCTCAGGAAGTTCTAGGATTTTCAGACGTGATCGCCAGTGGAAATCCCACTCCCTATTATGACCCGATAGTTTCAAATTCTTCTCCGACTCTCACTCCTTTCGGGGATAGTGATTTTCTACTTCTAGAAGAAGCTGATGCTTTTCTTGCTCTAGCCGACGATCCAACTTCACCGGAAGTTGATGAATCCTATTATGACCCAGAAGGGGACATTCTTATTCTCGAAGCACTCCTTAATAGTGATCCTTCACCACCTCCGAACCAAGGAAATTATTTGCCGGAAATCAGAAAGGAACTTAAACTGTGTGAAGCCAAAACTGCCAAATCTTCAATTGATGAACCTCTTGAGGTTGAACTTAAGGACTTACCGCCTCATCTCGAATATGCATTTTTGGAAGACAACAACAAGTTGCCAGTCATAATTGCCAAATATTTGAGTGTCGATGAAAAGACCGCTCTCATAAAGGTTCTAAAGTCCCGAAAGCGAGCAATTGCTTGGAAACTTTCCGACATAAAGGGTATTAACCCGGAATTTTGTTCTCATAAAATTCTAATGGAAGAGGACTATGAACCAGCGGTCCAACATCAGAGAAGGGTTAATCCAAAGATCCATGATGTCATTAAAAAAGAGGTTGAAAAACTTCTTGACGCTGGATTGATCTACCCAATCTCGGATAGTCCTTGGGTGAGCCCAGTGCACTGTGTGCCAAAGAAAGGAGGAATGACCGTAGTGACCAATGATGAAAATGAGTTAGTACCAACTAGACTTGTAACGGGATGGAGAGTTTGTATTGATTATCGTAAGTTGAACGAAGCCACCCGAAAAGACCACTTCCCTTTGCCGTTTATGGATCAAATGCTTGAGAGACTCGCAGGAAATGAATACTATTGTTTTTCCTCGATGGTTTCTCGGTTACTTTCGAATTACCCAATTAAATCCAAAGATCATGAAAAGTACCACATTCACCTGCACCATACAAGAACGTTTTGCTTACCGCCGCATGCCTCTTGCTTTGCAACGCACCAGGCACTTCATAGAGTTTGTAAATGGTGGCTATTTTTCCATGATATGATTAAAAAGACAATGGAATTTTTATGGATGACTTTTCATTTTCGAAATTCTTTTTCTACGTGCCTTTCCAATTTAGAGAAGATGCTTAAACGGTGTTAAGACACAATTTTGGCCTCTAAATAGGAAAAAAGCCATTTTATGGTGAAAGAACTATCGGTACTTGGACATAAATTTACAAAGAAAGGATAGAAGTCGACAAAGCCAAAATAGACTCATTGCTAAATTAACATCACCCAACTACCGTCAAGGTATAGGAGTTTTTCTCGGACAGCAGGTTTTTACGAAATCATCAAGACTTTTCAAAATTTCTCGACCCATGACTCATCTCCTTTAGAAAAAGCTCCGTTTATTTTCAGAGAATGCATTTCAATCTTTCAGACTTAAAGAAGAAATTAACCGAAGCTTCCAATTCTGAATTGCCCCGATATGGGACCAGCCCTTGAGCTTATTGTGATCTAGCGACTATGCCCATAGGTGTGGGTTCTAGGCAACGAATTAAGAAACACTTTAGGCCTATACATTATGCTAGCAAAACAATGACCGAGGCGAGAACGAACTACACCCAACAGAAAAGGAAATGTTGCTTATGGTTTACGCTTCGAAAAATTCTGGTCAAACCTCAACATGAATAAAGCATAGTGTATACGAGACCATATCCGCCCTTACTACCTTTTTGCCAAAAAAGTGCCTAAGCAAGATTGATAAGTGGGTTCGCCTCCGTCATGGTAGCATTTCAACGTCGTTGTCACAAAGGAGCTGAAAACCACACGGCAGATCATGTATCTAGACGTAAAAAGCCTCATAAGGATGATTAGAAACAAGAACATTAATGAAAATTTCCTTCAGGACACTAGTGGAGTTATTTCTAGTAAAAGTAAATTTTTAGGGTTTCATTTTAATTTTGCAACCAAGGTATTCCAAGCATTCAAGTGTTCAATCTAAGGTTACCTAAGACTACTCAAGGTGTTGGGAAGCTTGGATTCGGGTTTAACAAGGATTTATCAAGAAAACATATTTAGGGTTTTCTTGATTAGGGTTTTGGTTTTGAAGGCTTGATTGGGGTTTACATCTTGTGTTCATCATCCTACTTGATTTCTATAAGGTCTATTTAAAGTTTTCAATACTCGTTTATTTATTTTCTATTGTATACATATTTGTTGCATTAGTTAATCACCACCTAGTTTTATTTTAAAGTTATATAAAGTATATGATGATTTCATATGGACAAAGGACATGGACATTTAGAGGACTAAATACATGTGAAATATACGGTACAACACTTGGTAAAATAATAGTGCAAGGTTCTTAAATAAAATGATTGTAAACTAACTTGTAAATTGAAAACCCTAATTTTTATTTAATACCTACTGTTGAATTCGAATTATAAAACCTATGTTTTATATTTTATAAAAATAATGCTATTTACAAGGATCGTGAGCATGTAAGGAACTCGAAAAACGGAATTATAACGAACAAGTTACGACATTTACAAGTTATATATTATTAACTTTATAAAAATAGTTTTATAAGCTGTGATGAACAGTAAAAGTTACTGTTCATCAGGGGTATAAATTGTATAAATATAATATTTTGATAAATTACCTTAATACGAATCCACGGACATAAAGAACTCGAAAAACGGATATATAACGAACAAGTTACGTAGTTTACAAGATATATATAATTAATTCTATAAAAACAATTTTTATAAACTGATATGAATAGTAAATACTACTGTTCATCAGTGGTTTAAAATTTTATAAATATAATAAATTGATAAATTTTCTATATTTTGATAAATTACCCAATAAATACTAATCCAAGGACATAAGTAACTCGAGAAAACGGAACTATAACGAACGGGTTATGGATTTAAAACCAATGTTACGTAAAATTAATTTATAAAAAAATATTATATAAACTGATGATAACAGTAAAAGTATACTGTTCATCTGAGATTAAACTTATAAAAATACGTTTTGATAAATATTTTAATACGAAGACATGAACATAGAGAAACGAATAACGGAGTCGAAACGATAAAGATAAGAAGTATTTAAACTCGCGCGATTACTTTTATTTTTATACAATCTTATATAAAACAATTAAATTTAATAATAATATCCTTATTAATATCAAACATCATTACAAATGATAGGTTGTAAATAAAAAATGAATATTCTCTTACGAGTAACAAGTGTATATACTGTAATTTAACGAAGCACGGTTTAATAAAAAATCTAAACTTTAAAGAAAATAATAAAGAGCATTTAGTGTGGAGTAGCTCTACAATATGTTAATGATTTTATTTATATGAAATACAATTATACTCAAACGGCCTAATAATTAATTAGGTTGCATTCAAAATTGCCTGAGGCGATTACGCTTACTTTATTTAATACTCAATCATTCACTTACTGGTGAGGTTCATAGCCACCGCTTTTGATACAATTATCATTGTTTTACAACATTGGTTAGAAACATGCATTGTTTTACATTGGAACTGCAAGATACTCTTTTAAACACTTTACAGTGCCTAAGTAGCCTAAACCCACTTATTTCCAACTAACATGAACTTTCAATTGCTAGTTAGTGAGCGCGAAGTTATGAAATAGATCTGATTGGATTGACCAATCCCCGGTTCGGTGAGTAGCGCTCATACGTTTCGACTGTACTGAAACAAGAACGTATAACATGTCAAAAAAATTTGGATGTTGTCGTGATTGAACATCTAACATTGGCACATGTTATGGCATTAAATTGCAATACAAATAGACGAGCTTCGGGTGTCCATGAGCTTATCACTCCGTATTACTTTTAAGATATTGTATGTGTTACATGTCTTACTTTGGAAATCTTGTGGTCCTATTTTATACATTTACTAAACCTGTGAATTCACCAACTTTATGTTGACGTTTTAAAGCATGTTTTTCTCAGGTCCAATAGGGTACGAAAACAGGATACATTGTGGTCACCATTTTGGAGTCATACTATAAAGAGTTGGATGCATTACATTTTGGGAATTATTTGTTATGTACTTAAAATCTTTACTTTTCATGGATGAACTATTTAAGCTTCGGCTATTGTAACAAACAAGTCTATTTAATCCAATGTATCAATTTTAAACGACTCATATAGAGGTCGTTCTCATATCTCGTGCTGTTGATCTATGAAGTAACACTAAAAATATAATAATAAAAGCTGTGGGCTGATAAAAGTTTACTACCTCTTGCCGGCTCACAACCGATGTGGTAGTCTTCTAAAGAAAGCCCATAGTAAGAATAAAGATCCGAGACTGATAAAAGTTTGCTGCATCTTGCCGGCTCACAACCGATGTTGCAGCCTTCTAAAAGGTCGAGGGTTACAATTGCATAAATGTTTAATATTAAGTGTGAATTAATAAATAGATTTCTTTTTGTTAAATTCAAATATGCTTTTGCACTTTGACTATTCTATTTTATAAGCTATGAATATTCGGGAAACCTGAGAGTTTTTGAAACCTAAGGTCCGTGAGTCCCGATACTAGTCTTTGTAAGGTGTCAAAAGCGTGGTCACTTAGCCGTAAGGTTGGGATGTGCCGAGACGAAAGTCGCTACATGGGATGATCTCGCCTTCAAACTCATTATTCTAAGGTGGAACGTGAAGCATAGTATGTTGCAAAAAGTTGATCCATGGTTGAAATTCAAAATAGCACACTCACTTAAGATATAATAAATGTCGGGAGTAAAAAGTTCACAAGTTGCAAATATGAGTAGTGTTAGCATCCTTACTGATATTTAGCTGTGATTTTGTTTTAAGCTTGGTTTGGATAAGTGAAAAGTCGGGGACGATGAATTTATCCTGTTTGGGGGCATTCTCGGATCGAAATGCATCTTGTTCTATGATCCCTAATGGTTATGGAAATAATGAAAGTCAAAATAATCTAAATTAAAAAAAAATGGAAAAGTTTTAGAAAAATGGGAAAATAGGGGTGTTTTATAACTTGTGATTTCTTAACTCTCTCCACAAAAGTCTTTGCTACTTTTCAAAGGTTTAGTTTGGGGAAGTTTTGAGGTATTTGGTTATAGAGCATATACTATTGCGTGAGGACACGCAATCGCTTAGTTTGGGGAATTTTGATATGTGTGAAAAAACATATCCGTTTTATATCAAAAATAGCCCTAAATAGACAAAATTATGCTTTAAATGCTTGAATATTGCTTGTTTTATCTTTGTGATTGTGTAGGTGTGGATATTGCATAAATCTCAAGAAAATGGACAAAACACGAACACGGGAACGGAAGAGCACGCAAAGAGCTGGGAGAAAGCCATCAAAAGTCAAAAGTGGTCAACTCAAGTCAACCTTTGGTCAACCTAAGTCAAACCAAAAAAAAAAACTCCAAATATTTCCAAACCAGTCCCTCAAGTCAAACAAAGTTACAAAAATAATCCTTAAACCCTAACGGTGTTAACTTTCTATTAATAGAAGTTAACACCCGTTAACTTCTTATAACACAAAGTCCAAGCCCAATTCCAAAGACCCGGCCCAAGTCCTTTTATAAGTCAAAGGTTAAACCCGGGTAAAAAAAGGAAAAGTCAAACAAATCCTTTTATAAAAGGAATTTACGCGTGAAAAACAGTTTTTACTGTTCACTTTCTTTTTCGCGTTTAACCTGCGTGAAATCAAGGGGCAAATCACAATTGGACACGGGGAAAGCTAATACAAGTGACAAGGATCATAGTGGCAGGGTAAAAACGTCATCAAACGCATCTTATTGGTCAAGCCCATCAAGTGAGGATCGTGGATAGTATAGAAAGCACAAGAGGAAGGGATTTTTACACCCAAGTTACTCACAAAAGAAGAACAACCTGTCACAATCACGGATTGCCACGTTGGCAATCTGTGTGCCCTTCAATCTAATCCAACGGCTCTAAATGATGATCCAATGATTGGAGGGAATGAAAGGACAAGATGATTGGGAGCGTGTAACTGAATTTGGACCTAGAAGCTTCAGAAGGATGCTATAAATACAAGCCATTCCTCACACACATGAGATATCTTTTCCTTTATTTTTTTAGCTAAAATTCGTTTACTTAGTTTTTAGTTAAAATGTAAATTTTCTTTTAAATCTCTTGTTATCTGTTTTTCTTAAGCATTGTAATTCGTTTCAAGTATTAATAAAATTCTCATTTTAGTTTTTATAAGATGTTTTTCACTTATAAGCTCTTATCTCTTTCAAATATTTCATAAGCTCACTACAAGCTCATATAAGCTCTTACAAGTCTCTAAGCTTGTAATTGAGCTATAATAAGCTTTAACATACTTAAACTCTAAAACCAGCTTAAGTACCTTTGCTTGACTTGGAGCTTTTGGATGATGAACTAGAAAGGGAAGAGTTCATAGGACTTATACTGGCTTATTAACAATAAGCCAGAGCTAGTTGATAAGCTTTTTGAGTAATAATATTGACTTTTACTGGCTTATTCTCAATAAGCCAGAGCTTGTAGATAACTCAATTGAGCCTTTGTTGCCTTTGTTTAGCTAAGGTTTATGTAAGTTTTCTCTTTATATTTTTGTCTCTAGTTTCCAGCTTATTAATTGCTTAATTTAGCTTATTTATTGCTTATTTTTTATTAATATTGTCTCTTTGTGCTTATTTGATTATGTTTTACCATCTGTTTTTAGTTTTTGAAGTATAGATTCTAGTTTTACTTAATTTGTCTTAACAATTCATAAAATCCAAAAATAGTATAATAGTTTTTAGCTTATTGGTTTTGGCTTATTGATATATGTTTATTTAGGTTGTTATAAAGCAGTAGTGTAACATGGGAAATTTGAGTTTAAAGCTTTCAAAGTCCTTAATTTCAAAAGGCTTCAATAGAATTTTCTATCTCAATGTTTAAAAAAAGGAGTGTTGGTTTTAGTATAGTTTGACCTAAAAAAGTCAAAGTCATTTGGTGTTTATAATTTTGTCAGCTTGGATTTCATAATTAATGAAGTTTTGATAAGGTTTGTAGGTTCGTAAATCACTTAAGGTATGTATAAACAAATCATTAAACATGATTAGTGATCAAGAAAATATTTTTTCTTAAACATTATTTCTACAAAAGTATTTTTACAAAAATAAAAATATACAAAATATTTTATTTATTAAAAAAATGTTTTATTTAAATATAAAAATTCAAATATGGTTTTCCGCCTAATATGAAAACTTCTACACCAGATTTAACTTTCCTCACTAAAAGACAAAAATAAGAGCGTCTACCTAGGGGCGGGCAGTAAGTACTGCAGTCCTTTTGGATCAAAATTAGGTTATCTTTAGTAGATTTTAAGCTTGGAAATTCAGTAGGCTTTTAGTTTGCATATTAGTTAAGTTAGATTAAAACTTGTCTTTTAATTTCTAGCTTGTTAACTAGATTAATTTTGCTTTTTAAAGTCATTAAAATCTGAAGAAAAAAAAAATATGCAGTCAAGAGTTTTTGATTCTTAGATCTAGATTTCTAGCTTGTTTGTATAGATTTTATAACCTAAATTCATAGTTTAAACATAGGAGTACTTATTTTGAAAAGTTTGAGTGCTTAATTGGCTTATTGAATCTTGTGGCTTATTCA
>BQNB010080614.1:0-29881 GCA_026074375.1 Tanacetum coccineum
AGTTGGAATTGTTGTGTGTCAAGTTTGAAGTGAAGTGTGTTGGTTCTTGGATTGTGTGAATTTGTTGTCCAAAACTGTTATGTGTAGATTTCAGGTACAGTTATAGTGAGTGAAATTGGTTTATAAAGTTTGTGATGTTTGAGGATTGATACACTCAGTTTCACAAATGAATCAACAATGTTTGAATCTAATGCGATTCGCTGGTTGTTCTTGGTTATCTTAAGTCTGTCGTCTTTTGGAAGCAACTCCTTTTCAGATACAATGCTTTGTTGTAAGATTGCTATGACATGTTCAATTCGGAAAATAAGATTCAAAGTTGGTTATTTTACATGAATACAAACTTAAGCACATTTATTTCAATTTTTGTTTTTATTCTCTTTGTATGTTTTGTATGGACAGGCAATTCTTTTTGTCCATACTTATGTCATTTTTCTTTCTCATGTTCCATGTTTTTTCTTTTTTTTTGACACAAGACGTATGCTCTTTTCTTTTCACATGCGATTTTTATCTCTCGTTCTATTTTTGTTTATCCTCACTTAAATTATTTTTAAAAATACAATTTCTACAAAATAAAAGATGGAAGAATGAACAAGATTTTTAAATTTCTCATGCACAAAAGTGTTCATCTTACCAATCTTTAGAGAAATAGCCTCGTTTATGTGGAAGAAAAAACTTTTCAGAAAACAATTGATTCACATAAGAATGAGTTTTCCTTTTAATAATAAGAATGATTTCAGCTTGAGTATCAGCCATCTCAAGTTTGTTTTCCTCTTCATTGAATTCAGAATCAAGTTTCTTCCTCGGTGCGGGCACAACAGTAGAATCAGTAGGTGGAGGATCAGTGATCATAGGGTGAGGGGTAGGTCCATTCTGGATGGATTTCCATATCAGCTTGCCATTGGGTTTGCCTCGAATGTACCTGTGTATACGAATCTTCCAAGAATCGTAGTCACTTTCAACCAACATAGGTGGACGAGTATCGGTACCCGCTGCATTTGTTTCTTCATTGGATCCCATTTTAATTTAAGTATGAATGAACGGATCGCAAGTGATTGTTGATTTGTTTGATTTGTGTTTATGTTTTTGTTGTTGTTTGATTATTTAGTAACCTTGAGTCCTATGTTACTTGGACTGGTTAAAGGGGTACATCATCAGCTTTTAGGTGATGACTAGCCCTAATAACCAACTTGATTATTAGTGACTCTTGGACAAATTATTTCAAAGTAGACTCAAAAGAACTTATTGTATGTGAAATCTCATTTTTACAAAAGGCTTTATGGTATCTTTGAAATCAATAGATAATGATGTGTAGAAGTATGTAGCAATAAAGTTTATTAAATTTGCATGCATCATTACTATCATTTTTTGGAAAATATCTCAAGTGAGATTAAGTGCCTCAAGAATACCACACGTAGTACAAGTACAAGTATAGTAATCCGTTTCACTAGTGGGCGACATCCGAGGATTAACGCATGAGTATTAAAAAATAATACCCTAGTGTACTATGGTGAAATTTAGGAGAGATATATCCAAATATAACACATATTAATGAGAAAGATAGTTTATATCAAAATATCTAAAACAGATGATAACTAAGCTGCTAACAACGGTTTTCAAATACTCTGAAACATATGCAACCTGAATGATGGTCATTAAGCTGCCATTTCTAGCTTATGATGATAACTGGTCTGCGGTTTATGAAATAGATGATGGTGTGGATATCTCTGCGGAAGCAGATATTGAATTTCTTGTAGAAATACAGGGTAACAAGTGGGTTTCTACAACTGCTGATTTAGACAAGATGAAGTTTGCTCATAACAACATTTTGAAAAGTCAATGATATACTAAGAAGATGTTGTGTTATCATCTCAACAGATAGAAAAATTTCATGAATAATCCTAGGTTTGTTTATGTTCATGAATAATCAGGTAGTGTGGGAGAGCAGACAACCTGATATACTTTGTCAACCAACTCAAGTGTTTCAAGTGTGTGTAAGAGATCCAAATGCTCTAACAAGGTATTTGCACAACAAAGATCTCTTCTATCTTAGGAATTGAAATACTGAAGCTAGAAAGTATGTTCTGTCATTGCACAAGATTCATGCAACATCATTCCCAGAAGATGATCTTGAAGAATTGTTGAAAAGATGGGTAAGAAAAGTGTTCACAGAATTCCATGTTACAACACGATTATGTGTACATCATTGGAACAACAATCGAGCAAGAATGTATTATTGGAAATTTCTTAGCAAAACAAGATCAGATCCATATGAATTCTTCTCAAACAAAAATATAATCGATATGGTCAGAGTAAAACATCATGAAGTATATGGGCATGAACAAATTGATGAAGTGTGTGTGAAAAGAAATGATGATAAGTACTACAACTTCACAGAATCAGACTTCAAGTCCTTGAACAAGAACGACATTGAAGATATGTATTATATCTGTTTGAGAGAAAGGTATAATTCACAGCTGATAGCACTAAGAAAGGCATTGATAATATTCATTAGAAGTTGTGTGATCTGGGAAAGAGTTCATGATTTGCAATTGGGAATTGATAGTTATCAAATAAAGATAATCTTACTGCTCTAACCATCACTTATACTTGTATTAAAAAGGATCCACTATATTTAATCATTGGTGTTCCATTTGTTGGTATTGATCACATCAAATAACGTTCATTTTATAGCATCATTTATCCCGTCTTTATTGTTCGTTTTACATAATTAATATATGAATTGGTACTTAACTGCTTATATTTGTTAATTGCAGTATTATTGAGCATTTAGTGAAAGTTAGCTAAAAGATATGCATTTTGGAGCACAAACGAAAAGTTCAAGAAAGTCTACTGATCAGACAACCTATACGCTGTATCATTCTAGAAGCATACACCATATCAAAGACTTTGACGAACTAAAAGACCATTGCCTCACTTTGAAGAATACGTGGTACGATACGCCGTATATGATACTTTGGTCAACGAAGAAGAACCAATTGGTTTTAACCTAATTACGCAGTTGCTGCATGATTATACGAAGTATCAGCTGCACTATACTTTCATAGACATCCAAAGAACGAAATATGCTAATATTGCCGTATCCAGAAGAGCTCATACACCGTATTCACGGACAATCTAAGAATATTCTGGAATAAATTATTTGTGGAGCCCACACCAAGTTACCCCAATACGCCATATTAAACCCTTTCAATACGGCGTATCGACCTTTTACCAGACTCTATAAATATAAAACCCTAAATACGATTTTACATATGATATGGAGCCTATCATAGGCTAGTACATGCTTTTAACCACCAAGTTTGATTCTCAGAAGATCTAAGAAGCCTATCGAAGGTCATTGCAAAGTGCTTACCTTTCCATTGGAAATACCTTTGTAATCCTTTTATAACTCTAAATTCTGGTGTTCGGTTTTGTCTAACTTTTTGGTTCGTATACTGGACAACTGTATTAAGTTTAGAAATGACTATTGGCTAATACTTTAGTATTAGCCATGTTTATGATAATTTATGTTTGGTTCTGTTTATGTTGGAGTTTTGTTTGATTTATCTCGTTGCGTCGTTTATTTTGTTTATCTGTTTTATACTCATTTACTACCTTCGTTCTTGTTTTTATTGTACTTGTTTCCTTTTTCGGGGATGTCCCAAATTTAATTGTCCACTACTAAAAATAGATGGGATTATTGATGAGTTTACACTTATTACCTTCTTTGAATTATTATTTACAAACAATAAAGAAGGAACTTTAATTAATCTAGTTAAGGGTTTTAAAAAATATCATTATGTCAACAATGTAAGGAAGAGAAGCAGTAATAGTAATTAATGCACTTTTCTTAAATGTGGTTTTTTGTCAGTGGACTATAATTTTGGCGGAGAGAGTATGTGCTTAAGCAATGTGTTTAACCTATAATTCAACTGGATCTAGGAATAAAAATAGAGCGTTGATAGAGTCCGAGATAGAACTACTTGACAAACGTTTATATATCTAGGAGTATTAGGATCACAATATTGACTTGTCTTTGGCCTATTGATTTAGTGAATAGTTTATAGATTGCAGGTGACATAGGATAACAAATAACCTCTCTAAGTCTTGGGTATATGATTCCTGGCAGTGGAACTAATAAGTATTTAATGTCCGGTAAGCAGTAAGTTAGTAAGATTTCAAGAGCTTGGGTTTGATAGTATCACCTTTTTTAGTCTCTTAAGATAGATTATAATGGACTGTGAATGCTTTTGGGGGTTCAGTTTGGTTATTTGTG
This sequence comes from Tanacetum coccineum, assembly GCA_026074375.1. Lineage (NCBI taxonomy): Eukaryota > Viridiplantae > Streptophyta > Magnoliopsida > Asterales > Asteraceae > Tanacetum > Tanacetum coccineum. The sequence goes on from BQNB010080614.1 coordinate 4,277, forward strand.
ATAGAATTCCTGAATCTAGAGTTTAGGAAGAAGTCCCGCCTAAACTTAGGAATGATATATCACCAACGAAGTAAAACAATCATTGCACTTATAAACAATACCTGCGTTTTATTAGATTAAGCTGGCTAATATGTTTTCCTTACATAAGGCTTCACCGCTTCTTTATCCTCTGTTTATCAACTTGTGTGTGTTAATTGTCATCACTTAGATTAGGTAGACCCAAACACGTGTCAGTCTCTCAGGCTGAAAAACCCCCTTTGCGTTGTTTTAGGTTTAACTTAGATTTAAAATAGGATTAATTAGGACTAACATAGATAACTAAAAACCGATAGATTTAAGTGTTAACACTCGCTCTTAGTGATCGACACCCTACTTACCAACGAACCTACAACTGATAGGGTACACTACCCGTTAGTGTTTGTTAATAGGTAAAGTCGGCAAAATATAAATAGTAAAACTTGAATAATAAATTACCTACCTACGATGAAACAACACATCAAGTTTTTGGCGTCGTTGCCGAGGAGTGAGTTTGTTTAATTCTTGTTTATTAGTATTTTTAGTTTAGTATAATTTAGTTTAGATTTGGTGTATTTAGATTAATTTGAGCTTTGTGTGTTTGTTTTATTTTTCTGTAATAGTATACTCTGCTGAGCCATCTGAGTCGAATAACTAATACGGCGTATCCATCTTTTTGAATACGATGTATCAGATTTTGAACCCTATACAGCGTATTCGTCATCAAACATCAATACGGCGTATTCAGTTGATTGAATACGGCGTATAGATTGTCTGATACAGTAGCAGATTTAGTTTTACATTTTTGCTTTCTAGAACAGTTTTACTTTGAATCATGTCTCTTGTTTCAGGAACCGTGTTTAGATTCACTCCTTACCAGTTCTATTATCCTGAAAGGAAGTTGACTATGGAAGAGATGTTGGATAAATTCATAAATGAAGGCAAACGTGAACATAAGGAGATGGAAATATTCATTAAAGAACTTAGAACTACCAATGAGCTTCAATTAAAGGAACAAAATAACTTATTAAGTGAGTTGAAAATTGAGGTGCATGAATTGTCAAAAGTGATGAGTAATGCTTTGGTTTCAAGGTACGAAGTTAAAGGAGTAACAACAAGAGGAGGGAAAATGACATCCGAAGTTACTTACAATTAAGAAATCAATGAAGCTAATCTCAACCATAAAGAGCCTCCTAGATTTCAATCTAATGAGCAGGATAAGCCTAAGGAAGTTGTTGTGGAGAATGAACCTCCGAATATTCTGGAACGAACTACACAATCATCGATAGAGCCACAACAATCACCAATCCCTTTCTCAAACCGGTCCAGGAAGGAAAAGGTAGAAGCACAACAACGAAAGTTTTTAAAGAACCTAAAACAACTCCATATTAATATCCCATTCATCAAAGCCCTAGTACAAATGCCAAAGTACGTTGAGTATCTGAAGAGTTTATTGACGAATAAATCCAGACTTAAAGAAGCTTGTATAGTGATAATGAATGAAAGGTGCTCAGCTGTCCTACTCAACAAACTACCATCAAAGGAAAAGGATCCAGGGAGTTTTACTATCCCTTGTCAAGTTAGTAATTTACATATTGATAATGCATTAGCAGATCTAGGTGCTAGTATAAGTTTTATGCCCTATACGATGTATGAAAAGTTAGGTTTAAGGGAACCAAAACCAACTTGATTGAGCTTAGAACTAGCGGATAGGTCGATTCAATATCCTAGAGGAATAGTAGAGAATGTGCTTATAAAGGTCGATAAATTTGTCCTACCCATTAATTTTGTTATCTTAGACATGCCTGAAGACTCTAGAATTCCAATAATTTTAGGGAGACCTTTTTTGGCTACCGCTCGTGCTATGATTGACGTATTTAATACAAAGATAACACTTAGCGTAAGAGATGATGAGGTGATTTTCGATATGGATCAATCAATGAAAAATCCTCCTTCCGAGGATGATGAATGCTATAGTATTGATGATTTAGATGATACTATTAAGAATGAAACCCAGGAATTATTAAAACATGATCATTCAGACTCGTTTCTACTTAAAAATCTGGAAAAAAACAATTGATCAAACTGACCTGGAAAATTGTAACTCTATAGCAAATGAGTTCATCGACGATCCTACTGTTGACAAAGCAATACGGCGTATCAATGTTGTCGATACGGCGTATTTAGAAAGACAGGAAACCGAGAGTTACGATGTGCTTGAAAGTGAACATCTTTATTCGGCTAGTGCTAATGAAATCGATGAGAAAAAACCTGACCATAAAGATTTACCATCTCACTTAGAATATGCATATTTACATGGTAATGAATCTTTCCCTATAATTATCTCATCTAATTTGTCCAAAATGGAGAGAAAGTCACTGATGACATCAAATAACGTCACTTTTATAGCATCATTTATCCCATGTAAATTACCCATTTTGTATAATTATTGCAAGAATTGGTACTTAATCATTTATATTTGAGATTTGCAGTAATTATGGAGTACTTTGTGAAGATTAGCTAAAAGGCACGCATTCTAGAGCTTAAACGAAGAAATCTAAAGAATACTGTTCTGACATTCTATACGCCGTATCCATCAAGGAAGATACGGCGTATCTGTGCCTGCACTTCACAAGAAACCACGAAGAACTAAAGAGTTATACGCCGTATCCAGAAGACCAATATACGCCGTATCCTATATTGAGTAATTAAAGATTCTAGAAGATATTGAACGTGGTCCCTACTCCAAGAAAACTCCCAATACGCCGTATTGACCTCGACCAATACGACGTATCGAAGAAATTCCAGACACTATAAATAGAAGACCTAAAAACGAGTTTTAGGTGTGCTTGATCATATTTACGATACCATTACCACAAAAGTCGATTTTCAGAAGACAAGAAGAGCAAAGAAGGTCTCGCAACGCGCTTAATTCCATAGGAAACACCTTGTAATTCTCATACTCTTAATAATCGTTCAATTTTTGGTATCATTTGTTTAACTCGGTTAGGTTACCTTGGTTTTTCATTATTATGCTTGTATACATTACAATGGTTAAGGGCTAATACCCTTGGGTATTAGCCATGATTATGATAATATAATGTTTGATTTGTTTACATCGATTGCTTAATATATCGTTGATTGTTGATTATGTTTATCAATTCATACTTGTCTATGTGCTTAAATATGCGACCTATCATTCAACTGGGTTTAGTGACACCGACCAAGTTAGCTAGATATCGGGATGGCTCTCCATATTGCAATTTATATATCTAGATTCATAGGATCACAAATATTGACCTATCTTTACCATTGGTTTAGTGAACAAGTTGGACTAGCAGGTGACTTGGGATCAACATATAACATTCTGATTCTCTTGGTAAAGACTCAAACAGTAGACTACTAGAATATAAAGAGCCGTTAAGCAGTAAGTGGGTAAAGTCCTGATGGGCTAGGGTTTAATAAGATCACCATTATTAATCTCCTAAGATAGATTATAATCAACAAAGAAAATACTTTACGTGGATGCATTTAATTGTGACAGAATTTGACGTGTCTGGGTTTTAGGAAGAAGTACCGCCTAAATCTAGGAAAGATATAACCCTCGAAATAAGTCATTCATTGCACTAATAAACAAACCAATGTTTTATTTAATTAACCATGGTTAATACAACTTCCTTATAATTGGCTTGACCGCTCTTCTATCTTTTGATTATTGTCTATCGTGTGTTTTGGTAGCGGAAGTAGATTTAAGTCACCGCCAAACTTGTGCCAGATTCTCATACTGAAAACCCCCCTTATCCATTAGAATTGTTTAGCATAGGTTTAACTTAGAATTCACATAGATTAGATCTAACATAGATAAACTAAAATACTGATAGAACTAAGAATTAACACTCTCGCTCTTAGTGATCGACACCCTACTTACCAACGAAGCTACATCTGATCGGGTACACTGTTCGTTAGTGTTGTTTTTAGGTATAGTCGGCAAAATATAAATGTAAAACTTGATAAATAAAATACCTACACTCAACGACACATCAAGTTTTTGGCGCCATTGCCGGGGAGTAAAGTTTTTAATATTTTTTTATTAGTATTTTAGTTCTAACTTTTAATTAACCTAGATTTAGCATAATTTAATTAGTGTAAAATTCTGTATTTTAAATTATTATTTTCTTGTTTGTGTGTTTATTTTTCTGCTTTGTTTATTAATATATGTACACTGTTCTGGTCGAATAATCGATACGGCGTACTCAGTAAATGTAACACCCCCAAATTGGGTCGCAGCGGAATATGGGTCATGGGAGTGTTACTTCATAGATCAACAACACAAGATATATATGAGAACGACCTCAAAAAGAGTCGTAAAACTAATACATTGGATTTAAACAAATTGTTTGTTATAAAAGCCCATAGCTTTACTTGTTCATTGTTCAAAAGGTAAAGATTCTAGCACATAACAAATATTTCCCCAAAATGTAATGCGACCAAATCTTTAATGCACATGACTTCTAAAATATAACCACTAATGTATCCCTTGTCTTGTACCTCATTGACCTCTTGAGAAAACATGCTTTAAAACGTCAACAATAATGTTGGTGAATTCATTGGTTTGTAAAATGTATAATGTAGGACCACAAGATTTCTCAAGTGTATGATAATGCAACATATGCAAACATCACAAAAATGTAATTACGTTTCCCTAAGCTTATGATACTGAAGCTCGACATAAATGAATTGCAATATAAATTGCCAACATTACCCGTGATGATGTTCTAACCCGTAACATCCCAAATCCGACATGGTATACGTTCGTTTGTCCAGTGATAGCTAATCACCCGAACGGGGATGTCAATCCTAAATAGATCTATTCATAACATTCGCGGCATTACATAGTATTTGACAGTTCGATGATTGTGGGCTCTGAGGGGTATATCGCTACTTAGGCAAACACGTAATCATAATGTAAAAATATCCACTTGTGTCCAATTGTAAAAAACCATGCATGTTTCTCACCCCAAAACTTGTAAATCATAGAATATATAAAACAAGTAAAACGGGGGGCTATAAACTCACCTCGAGTGAATAGGTAATAAGTATATCAGAAAATGCGTCTCGTAAATGTCCGAATGCAACCTAATTAATTATAGGTCGTATGAGTACTAAGTACTTTGAATAACTAATACCGTATATAATTCTATATAGCTACATCACCATCTAATTGTAATTGAGAAATAATATCTATAAAGTTAAAATGTTTATAAATATTACTTTAGTAAAAATGTCGTAACTTTCTCGTTTTAAGTCCGTTTTGTACGTTCTTTATGTCCACGCTTTCATATTAAAAAGATATATCAAAATATTATATTTTAATATTTTTAGCTCTCTGGTGAACAGTGATTTTTGTTAGCCTCACTTTTTAGTGAAGCTGGCGTCTTACACGTGAATTGTACTAGTCTTGGACACTGCGTGTCACGCAGGGGTCGTTTATGTAAACTAGGAATAGTTTGCTTTTTCTTTTAGTATAAATAACCCCTCATGGCTCTCCATGAGGGGTGGTAGATGTTCACTTGTATTTTTCTCTTTTATCTTCTAATCTAACCTTTCCTTTTTGTGTTCATCTCACCCTCTCTCTACTTTCTCTCACTAAAATAACAATGATTCATCTTTTGTTCTTTGATCAACCAAGACCCCCCAAAAAGGTGTTTTCGATCTTTGTCAATTAGTTTCAAGAGCTAACCGGGGGTGTTTTGTATTGTGTGTGTTTGTTGTTTCGTGCTCATCATAACTTATTTATAGCTTATTTATACTTATTTTTGTGGCTGTTCTTGGCTGGAAAAAACAAAGTTTTGATTTTTTGTGTGTTTAAAAGTATCATCAGATCTGGTCTTTCTTTTCACAGAATGCTTTGTTGGTTTGGGGTAAAAAGTATCGACTTTATAGTGTCTTATCCAACTAAATGTTTATTAAAAGAAAGTCTTGATACTTTGTGTTGTTCGGATATCTATTTGCTGATCTGAGCTTATTTCTAGCTTATGTCAAGATTATTGATGAGTTTTTTTGTGTCCATTCGTTTTCCAAAACTTATCAAAAATCTAGATCTGGTTTGGTCACTTTAATAGCTTATCTTAAAGCTTATTTGAGCTTCTTAATTTTGCTTATCTTCTTGTGGTCCATGGTTTGAACGAGACAAGGCAACAAAGAAGACAATGACGGTTTTGCTGTTTTGGGTATCAAGACAAAGAAGAGGACAGTGTATGGTTTTTTGTTTTCTTGCAGCCGAACAACTCCAAGCTTGTGACAACCGAACTACTCTCAAACACTACATAACTGAACTACTGAAAAACAAGTGACAACCGAACAACCACCCTTTGAGAACCGAACTACTTGTTATCTTTGACAACCAAACAAAACTTGTTCTCAAGTAAGAACCGAACAACTCGTTCAAGTTTGAACCGAACAACCAAAACCTTGGGCAACCAAACAAATAAAACCTTAGCAGCCGAATAACTAAAACTCAGTGGGGCCGAACAACTAAAGCTCAACGAGAACCTATCTACCATCCTACCATGCCTCAACCCAAAACGAGTCAACTCGGTTTTTACCGAGTTAACCCGGGTCAACTCTTATGAGTCTATGGTGAAAGTCAACGAACAAAAATGTAGATCGGTGAAACCTTTAGCAACCAAACAACTAAAGCTCAGTTGGGACCGAACAACTAAAGCTCAATGAGAACCGATCTACCATCTACCATGCACAGAAAAGACAAAAAGAAAAGAACATAATTTTTGCTTTCAATTTAAAACAACAACATCAACCAACAAATCCAAATCTACCTTAACATCCCATCGTCACACTTTTCCATAACCAAATCCAACAATCCACAATATAATCCTAACCCATCTCCATAACTCATCTCCAAGACTCGAAACTGAACACTTAATTCAAAAATCTCAGATTTGTCAACCTCTAAATCTTTTAAAGATTCTTTAGGTTTGATCAAAAATCCTCATCGATCGATGTAGGTTTATAAACCTTATTTAATATTCGAATATAATAGATTGAACATAAACAAGAATGTTTTGTTCATCTATTGGTTCGAATTAAACAACTCAAACAAAATTAAATACCTACCTGAGACCTTGAATAAATATCTTGAAGCCAGTCTTTGATTGAAAGAAATAAATCTTCGTTCGTATACTAATCCAGTAACAGGGATGTGGTATCTTTTTGTTTAGATCATAAACAAAATGAATATGTGGGTTGAGATTCGTGTGTATGTATAAACATACTAAGGGATTAATCGGTTGATTTTTTAGATGATGTAATCTGGTGAAACTATTTTGATCGAGTGACAAAGGAGAGAGATGGGATAAAGTATGTTGACTGCATTTTTTTAGGAGATTAGGTTTAGGGTTGTGTTATGAGAATTATTAGGGTAAAGTGATACATTTATATCCCCTCAAATTAGGGAAATCTGTATCCGAATGGATTTGAGTAAGTGGGCCACGTATAAGATTGAAAAAATGGGCCGGATATAGTTGTATCAAATACTTGGGCCGATTAAATGGATTATAACGTGGGCTGGACTCATTTTGTATTTGGCTCATAGGCTGGGATTAATTATCTTGGGCCAATTCGTATTAGAATAAGGTGGGTTGGCCTTGTTATATTGGTATTGGGTTGGATTATGACGATCTTGGTTTGAGCTTGGCTAAAGTGTTTTGAGCCAGAAATGTATGGTTTATCTATTTTAGGCTCGTGTTATCGGGTTAAGTCGGGTAATAAAACAAACTTATGTCGGGTAAAGTATAAAAGACCGGGTTTATTACTTGGACGGCGGTTCTTATGGTATTTCTTTTGAGCTGATATCCGTTAACGATCTCAACACAACAAAAATCACGAACAACAACACAACAAACACAATACATTACACTAAAAACGATCCTTATCAAAATTCACCTTCATTCATAACGGCTAGTATTTAATTTTAATGACTACGGAGACTTTGTACGATGTTGCATATTTGGGATTGAAGTATGCTGTCACGGGGCGTGTACTTATTTCGTCTTCGGTTCTTTCTTTCTCCACAACGAGGATGACTTATGTTAGTGACGAAGACTTGGATATCTAGTTGCTTTTGTGATTCTTTCTACCTATACCCACAAAGTAGCTATCACTTTAAGGAGTTACATTGTAGTACTCAGTGTCTCACGTAGTTGAGGAGATTTCAAGAGGTTATGTATTTTTTGTATACTTTTGGGTGAGTATATGGAACTCAGAGATTTGCCTCTGCACCGTTTCTTTGTCATGCAGATAGTACAAGATTAAGTCACAAGTCGGGGATTGTTGCTTCATTCTCAGGTTTATTTCATCGGGTTGTCTCCATCAGTGGTCATCAGTATTAGCCTACAGAATAGATAAGGGGATTTAAATCAGGTTGATCAAGAGAGATTTGTAAAGACAGTACCGACATCTTCTCTCAGACTATTGCTTATGCAATCACGGGTTATGCAGCTAAGTAAGCAGTTCCAGTTGGCATAAGATGTACACATATGTAGGATGATTCCTCAGTTAGTCATCATCCTGGAGGGAGAAATGTGTACATACGATACTTAGTTGATTTTTTGTGTACCTGTTTTGATGTTTTAAAGTTTTCGAACTACATACGGGATAAATTACTTTTCACTCAGACTAAGTTAACTTGGTGAAAAACAATTTAATTTGGAACATTCCAGACTTAGTTGACTTTGATGTTTACCATTTTTGACTACATAGAGGGATAAATGCGTACACTCGGTACTATTTACTTTAGGTGATAGCAATTCCATATACTGCACATCCGGAGGGAGAAAAGTTCTTTTTCGGGTCTTAATTTGAATTTGGTGCTACGTTTTATCTGACTTAGGTAAAAAGGATTAAAATGTGTACTTTGGGCTGAATTCAAACAAGACTAGAACGCTTCCTAAGTGAGACGATGTTAATGATATCATCCCCTCCCACAATGTATCCTAAATTGAGAAAGGAGGTCCATAAGAAGACTAGTGTATTAATTCATATCAGTCTCAGGGGTGTCTGTTTGGGAGGGAGCTGAAGAAAGTATGTTCGTCTACAAGCTGAAGAAATAAAGCTGGAGTATTCAAGCAGATCATCAAAGATATTCTCAAGGAATACTGGACTTCATTCTTATCGTTTTTCTTTATCTTGCTTGTAGGGAACATTGTAATCAATTCACGTGTGACACCATCTTGGAGGGAGATTGTTAGCCTCACTTTTTAGTGAAGCTGGCGTCTTACACGTGAATTGGACTAGTCTTGGACACTGCGTGTCACGCAGGGGTCATTTATGTAAACTAGAAATAGTTTGCTTTTTCTTTTAGTATAAATACCCCTCATGGCTCTCCATGAGGGGTGGTAGATGTTCACTTGTATTTTTCTCTTTTCTCTTCTAATCTAACCTTTCCTTTTTGTGTTCATCTCACCCGCTCTCTACTTTCTCTCACTAAAATAACAATGATTCATCTTTTGTTCTTTGATCAACCAAGACCCCTCGAAAAGGTGTTTTCGATCTTTGTCAATTTTTACTGTTCATGCACTTTATAAAATTATTTTTATAAATTTAATTGTCGAAATCTCGTAAAAGTCATATCTTATTCGTTTTAACTCCGATTTTAGTGATTTTTTCGAGCACGTCTTCGTCATTAAAAGTTCTATCTAAGTAATATATTTTCCAAAATGTTTCTGAAATGAACAGTAGTTTATTTTTATAAAAGTTTTTATTATCGTAAACATGAAAATTCCATAACTCCTTCGTTATTGATCAAATAATTATGTTACTTAATGTTTTGGAATCCTAAAAATATGTACTTTCTGTGAAAAATAATCAAATATTTTTATTAGATGTGGAAAGTAATAAGTGTTTATAAAATTTGCTTTTATAAAAGCATTTTTATCGTAAACTTTCAAATGGCGTAACTTCTTCGTTATAGCCTGGTTTTTCGAGTTCTCTATATGTCTACGATCATCATGACATGTAGTATTTTCATAAAATATAAAATAAATATCTTATTTTTGAATTTAAAACAGAAACTTTTGATCATTTGGTTAAAATGTTTATAAAAATTATTTTTATAAGTTTTTAGTTTAGTTAATTTGTTACAAGTCCTCTACAACACTTTGTACTACAAGTCTCATGTATCTTAGGTCCTTTAGTCCATCATTTGTCCAAGAATATCAAGTCCTTACTTTTATTTATTTATAAACTTTAATAAATAAACTTTTAAACAACTAATTTATATATACTTTTATAAATTAATCCACACTTGTATAATGTATTCACTTCCATTACAACATGTTTTTAATATCAATATAACATATGAACAAGTATTCCAAACCATGATCAAGTGTAAAAATTCATTTCACATCTTAATATATTTCCTAGATGGTGATTTACTATATAAACATTATATACACATAAAATCACAAAGATAAAGAGTGTAGGGTTTTTAAATGACCTTAGGATGAAGTATGATAAAGAGTAACAAGTTCTAGACCCTAGTTTAGAATCAAAACCCAAGCTTCCAAGACTAGAAACCCTAATTTCCTATGAAACCCTAATCTGGAACTTTTCTTGATTAACCCTTGTAAATACTACACCAAACCTTCAATACACCTTAGAATGTCTTAGATATGATGCTAGAACACTTGAATACTTGGTAATAAAAATTTTATGGATTATTTAGGGGTGTTGTTTTGAGCCGTGGGCTAGGGGAGAGCACAAGAGAGAGTTTGTGAGTTATTTTGCTAGCAAGTGAAGTGTGTGAAGTATTCTTGGAATAGAAGGCCTTTTATAGCAAGATGTAACTAGCTAAGGTCACTTAACTTAACCATGGTTAAGGCTTGAATGACTAGGGATGGGGAGGGATGAGGTCTTGTGTTAGCCTTAATTTTATTAAGTCAAACAAGAAAGTTATCGGTCTTATAAAGTCAAATAGGTCTTGTAATGTAATAGGTTAGTCGGGTATTAACGGGCTTGGATTGTAATCTAATATTGTCTATGTTTCGGGTTCAAAGCCCAAGTTAAGCCAAGCCCGGCCCATTAAGAAAGCCCAAGTGCCAAGTAATAGGCCAAGGGTATAAAAGAAACCCTCTCCACACATGGAGAGGGTGTTGGTTACATTTGCTTCATTTGTTGTATGTGTAACTCACCAAACTCTCTCTTCTAATCTAATATTTCACCATTCCATTTCCTCCCTTTTCTTCTTATTATTTTCGGCTTATTTAAGCTTATTTGGGTTTGCTTATCAAGTTGTGTATGGATTATTAGTGGGATATCATCTTGTGTAAGAATGCTTGGGAAATATGTAAGAAGTTAGTAAATGTAAGATAGTTAGTGAAGCTTGCTTGTAGAAGTTTATAACACATGGTATATTACAAAAGTCACCAAAATATCTTTGTTTTCTAATCCAATAACCGGCTATGTATTTATATATATGTTAATATATATAATTTTTAGATATTGGGTATAGTTGTAGGTATTTGGTTGAGTATAGACGTCGTAATATGACCTAAAAACACAGGGTGTTATAGTCTTCCCCCGTTAAATGAGCCTTGTCTTCAAGTCTTAAGACGCAACACTTGACGACAGTGCGGTTTTTGTAAAGAGATGTGGATATTTCTTTCAAAATAATCTATACATTCCCATACTTTATTTATTGATACAGTAAAGTGTTTACGTTTCGTGATAAATTACATTTAGGTATTCACGGAACCACCAAAACTTATCAACGCTTTAACAAATACCCATTTTTATGCTCAATACTCAAAGTTTTATAAAACTTCACCTATGTTTACTATGTTGGCCGAATTATGCATAAAGGAACCAAACCAAAACCTACACATTACAAGTTTATACTTCTACACTTAATCTATACATATTAAAACTACAAGTAATGCAAGATATTACCACAAAATATCAAAGATTTTCCTAGTCCTTTCCCCCACCAAAATAAATTTTAGGCATAACCTACACAAAATGGAACCAAAAGCATACAATGTAACCAACCAAGTACTTGTACAAACTAGGACTCATTATACCTAGTACCATGACGAGTGTTCTTGACCAAGCCCTCTTTGTTTCACTCATCTTGTCTAACCGTCCCCCTTGTAATTCTAAGGCTTAGACTTCCTAATAGTGTATTTGACTAGCTCTTAGTATATAAATACATGCATACTAGTAAGATAACACACATATACATTTTCCTTAACCAAAAACTTCACATAATTCTCTCCTTGTGCTCTCCTTAGCCACGGCAAAAAAAACAACCATAAGAAACATGCATACAATTTTTTTTACCAAGTATTCAAGTATTCTAGTATCATATCTAAGATATTCTAAGGTGTACTCAAGGCTTGGTTTAGCATTTACAAGGGATTAATCAAGAATGTTCAAGATTAGGGTTTCTTGGAAGATTAGGGTTTTCTAGTCTTGGAAGCTTGGGTTTTGATTCTACACTAGGGTTTAGAACTTGTTTCTCTTCATCATACATCATCTTAAGGTCATCTAAAAACCCTACACTCTTTATATTTATGATTTTATGTGTATATAATGTCTATGTAGTAAATCAATATCTAGGAAATATATTAAGATGCAAAATGGATTATTACTCTTGATCATGGTTTGAAATACTTTCTTATATGTTATATTGATGTTAAAAACATGCTAGAATGAAAGTATATACATTATACAAGTGTTGATTAATTTTTAAAAGTATATATAAATTAATTGTTTAAAAGTTTATAAGTAAATAAATGTAAGAACTTATTATTCTTGGACAAATGATGGACTAAAGGACATAAAATATATAAGACTTGTGGTATAAAATATGGTAGAGGACTTGTAATAATACATTGATGCCAAAAAGTTTATAAAAGTAAGTTTAAACACTTTTTATATAAAAACATCAAACCTTCTGTTTGAAATTCGAAAATAAAACTTTTATTTTATGTTTTATTTGAATACCACATGTCATGAGGATCGTAAGCATATAAAGAACTCGAAAATCCGAGCTATAACGAAGAAGTTACGCCATTTGCAAGTTTATGATAATAAATACTTTTATAAAAATAATTTCAAATAAATAAATTATTTTTCATTACATGAACTTTTTAGAAAATATTTTATTTAGATAGAATTTAAATTACGAGGACGTGCTCAAAAGAAGCACTAAAAACGAAATTAAAACGAATAAGTTATGACTTTCAAAAGATTTCGATAATTAAATTTATAAAAATAATTTTATAAATAATCATGAACAGTAAAAAGTACTCTTCATCAGTGAGTTAAAAATATTAAAATGCAATATTTTGATACATCTTCTTAATACGAAATCGTAGACATAAAAAACGTACAAAACGGACTTAAAACGAGAATGTTACGACATTTTTACTAAGGTAATATTTATAAACATTTTAACTTTATAAATATTATTTCTCAATTACAATTAGATGGTGATGTAGCTATATAGATATATATATATGGTATTAGTTATTCAAAGTACTAAGTACTCATATGACATATAATTAATTAGGTTGCATTCGGACATTTACGTGACACATTTTCATTCTGTGATTTACATTGTTGCTCATTCACTCAAGGTGAGTTCATAGCCCTACGTTTTTACGATTACAATGATTTATAACTTTTGGGGTGAGAAACATGCATTGTTTTACAAATAGGACGCAAGTGTATATTTTAGCATGATTATATATTTGCCTAAGTAGCGATAACCCACTGAGCCCATTATCATGAACTGTCAATTACTGAGTAAGTGCGAATGTTATAAATAGATCTATTTGGGATTGACCTCCCCGTTTAGGTGAGTAGCGCTCACTGTTCCGGTTTGCCGAACAACGAACGTATACTATGTCGGATTTGGGATGTTGCGGGTTAGAACATCATAAAGGGCAATGTAGGCAATTTATATTGCAATTCATACATGTCGAGCTTCAGTGTCATGAGCTTAGGAAAACGTAATTACATTTTGTGATGTTTGAATCTGTTGCATTATCATACATTTAGAAGTCTTGCGACCCTATATTATATTTACATAAACCTATGAATTCACCAACTTTATGTTGACGTTTAAAGCATTTTTTTCTTCGGTCAATAATGTGCAAGTCAAGGATACATTGGTGGTCGTTATTTTGGATGTCATTGCATAAAGATTTAGAAGCATTACATTTTGGGGATATTTGTTATGTTTAAAAATCTTTACATTTACATGTGAACATGTTAAGCCGTTGTTCTTTTGTAACAAACAATTTTAGTTATTCCAATGTATCAGTTTTCAAACGACTCATATGGAGGTCGTTCTCATATCTTGTGCTATTTATCTATGATGTAACGCTCTTGGACACATTATTCCACTGCGACCCGATTTAGGGGTGTTACAGATTGGTATCTAGAGCCAAGGTTATAGAGAACCAGGTCAAATGTTTTACTTAGACTACAACCGTTGTCAAACATTGCATCATACAAAGAGGTTTTCACGGGACATACAAACATTTGTTTGCATTAGCTGGTTAGACTAGATGCTGTCATGATTGATATAAATGTTATAATATACTATGTGTATTACAATAAAGGTCTTATATTGATACTTATATAAGCTACTTTTGTTGTCACAAATACAGTCATGTCATCAGACGAATGATTGATACAAATGTTGTAATATACTTTTGTTGTTACTTATACATCCATCTCGAGTGATTACGAGGAGCCATCTGACGTAGGTTCTCTAAGAGTCGTCGTATATGGATACGATGGACTCCCCATGCATCCGGTAGACCCACCGTCTCCAGACTACGTGCCTGGCCTTGAGGAGCCAGAGCAGGCACGACATACCATTCATTGAAGAATCAGAAGGAGATGGCTTCTTAGTTGTATCCAAGGACTGCCCCATGTTGCTAGCAACATTCTTATCACCTTGCGGTTTAACCACCGCACGATAAACAAGCTTTGACTTAGGAATATTTACACGATATCCCTTAATATAACGCTGATTACTAACCTGTTTACCCTTACCCTTCTTACCCGTGGCTTGCACAAGTTGCTTGTCCTTTCTCTATACCAGCTAGCATACACTTTGCTTCAAGGACCACAGCCACAATAAACGTTTTAGAGGACACACACTATCTAAAGTGTATCAAATATTTTACGATGTACCACACCTTGGAGGATGTCATCAAACTCAAAAAACAAAAGAAAAGAACATAATTAATGGTGGAGGGAAAAAAATGATAAAATGAACATTGAGTGCCGAATATTAGTCGTAGTGTATCCATTTCCATCCTCACGATGAATATCAATATCAATCGAATCAACAAGAGGCTTATCACCCGACACTTCCACAAGGGCTCTAGCATAATCACTACGCCCCCACGAATTAAGACAAATGAAATTAGTGTGCGCATCAAGCCTCATTAGTCTACCCACCTTGGCTGAAATCAAATCAAGCCCTACTTTCGAATAAGCAACTATAGGCACGTTATGCATTTTCAGCCATAACGAAACATGAGTCACTTTATCCTTTTGAAGTAGAGTATTCGGCCTCCAAACGTTTAAAATTATGGGAACTAGCTGAATTCGCCAAGGACCATCCTCCATTACCTTTACCATGCCTGAATCAGAATCAAACTGAAACATGAAAAAGCCATGATGCATCATGACTCGTTTCAGCCCATACTTCGCCCACGCATACTTAACATAATTCTCCACCATAGGGAATGCTAAACGTTTACCAACAGGAAACCCATACAAAGTATTCACAAACCGAGCTTTGATTTCGTCAATTGCTTCCATAGGTAAACAAACAGCCGATGAAATAACATGTTCAACAGGTGCATCATTAGTATCTATGTTTAGATCATTAACCCTAGAGGACTTAAAATAAATGTAAAAACTTGTTATTTATTAAAGTTTATAAGTAAATAAATGTAAAAACTTGTTATTCTTGGACAAATGATGGACTAGAGGACTTAAAATACATGAGACTTGTGGTATAAAATATGGTAGAGGACTTGTAATAATACATTGATGCCAAAAAGTTTATAAAAGTAAGTTTAAACACTTTTTATGTAAAAACGTCAAACCTTCTGTTTGAAATTTGAAAATAAAACATTTATTTTATATTTTATTAAAATACTACATGTCACGAGGATCGTAGGCATATAAAGAACTCGAAAATCCGAGCTATAACGAAGAAGTTACGCCATTTGCAAGTTTACGATAATAACTATTTTAAGAAAAATAATTTTATAAAAATAGATTACTGTTCATTACATAAACTTTTTGGAAAATATTTTATTTAGATAGAATTTTTAATTACGAGGACGTGCTCAAAATATTTCAATAATTAAATTTATAAAAATAATTTTATAATTAATCATGAACAGTAAAAACTACTGTTCATTAGTGAGTTAAAAATATTAAAATATAATATTTTGATACATCATCTTAATACGAAACCGTAGACATAAAGAACGTACAAAACGGACTTAAAACGTGAAAGTTATGACATTTTTACTAAGGTAATATTTATAAACATTTTAACTTTATAAATATTATTTCTCAATTACAATTAGATGGTGGTGTAGCTATATAGAATTATATATGGTATAAATATTCAAAGTACTTAGTACTCATACGACCTATAAATACTTAGGTTGCATTCGGACATTTACGTGACGCATTTCATTCTGTGATTTACATTGTTGCTCATTCACTCAAGGTGAGTTCATAGCCCTATGTTTTTATGATTACAATGATTTATAACTTTTGGGGTGAGAAACATGCATTGTTTTACAAATTGGACGCAAGTGTACATTTTAACATGATTACGTGTTTGCCTAAGTAGCGATAACCCACTAAGCTCATTATCATGCACTGTCAATTACTGTGTAAGCGCGAATGTTATAAATATATCTATATGGGATTGACCTCCCCGTTCGGGTGAGTAGCGCTCACTGTGATGGTTTGCTGGACAACGAACGTATACCATGTCGGATTTGGGATGTTGCGGGTTAGAACATCATCAAGGACAATGTAGGCAATTTATATTGCAATTCACACATGTCGAGTTTCAGTGTCATGAGCTTAGGGAAACATAATTACTTTTTGTGATGTTTGCATCTGTTGCATTATCATACACTTGGAAGTCTTGCGGTCCTGCATTATATTTACACAAACCTGTGAATTCACCAACTTTATGTTGACGTTTTAAAGCATGTTTTTCTCAGGTCAATAAGGTGCAAGTCAAGGATACATTGGTGGTCGTTATTTTGGATGTCCAGATTTAGAAGCATTACATTTTGGGGATATTTGTTATGTTTAAAAATCTTTACATTTACAAGTGAACACGTTAAGCCGTCGTGCTTTTGTAGCAAACAATTTTAGTTATTCCAATGTATCCGTTTTCAAACGACTCATATAGAGGTCGTTCTCATATCTTGTGCTATTGATCTATGAAGTAACACTCCATGACCCATATATAGCTGCGACCCAATTTGGGGGTGTTACAGATGGTCCATAGCCCAATTGTTTATAGAGAACCAGGCACAAATGTTTTTTACTGTGACTATAACCGTTTTCAAACATGCAGTCAAACAAAGGGTTTTTCACGGGACAACACTCACATATTTTGTTGCAATTAGTTGTTTTAGAATGTTGTCCTGATTGATATACATGTTATAAAATACTATGTATTTACTATAATGTCTTATAATTGATACTTAGATATGCTAATTTTGTTGTCACAATACAATACATGGTCATCAGACGAAGCATCGCCTAGGGTTACTTATACATCCATCTCAAGTGATTACGAAGAGCCATCTGACGTAGGTTCTCCAGGAGTCGTCATATACGGATACGATGGACTCCCCATGCATCCGGTAGACCCACCATCACCAAACCACGTGCCTGGACCTGAGGAGCCAGAGTAGGCACCGCTCTTGCCGAATTACGTGCCCGAGTAGAGTATCCCGAGTTAGGGTGTAACCGAGTCAAGCCGAGCTCGAGCTTGACAGGGCTTGAGCTTGGCTTAAAAAAAATAGTAGGCTTGAGCTTGGCTTGATAGCTTGTCAAGCTTTAATCATATAGGCTTGAGCTTGGCTTGAGTAGGATTTGATTAAAGCTTGAGCTTGGCTTGAAAAGCTTGAATGTGTACAACATTAATGTATTTAATAGCCAAACGCCCAAACTCATCAATAAACGTATGCATAAAGTAAAACAAACAAAAACTATAAGTGAAAACTAAGGTAGATTCATTAAACATTAATAAAACTAACAATAACATTCTCGTACCAAAGTCCAACATTAGAATGAAACATAAGACAAAGTGCTAATCAATCTTCAAGCGTACAAAGTATTCCAACAAAAACGTACATTAGCCAAAGTACTAATTAGTTTTTGATTACTTTTGGCTAATGTTCTCAAAAGTCAAAACTAAGTATGAAGAATACAAAACACTAGAATATAAATCGTTAGATTAATTAGGGTTAAAAGTCATTTTAGAATACATTATTTATTTATTAATGAAATAGATCCTTATAATTAAGTTAATAATCAAATTACTCCTTAATTAGTTATATGAATTTATTATATATTAAAGCTTGATAAAAGCTCGAGCCGAGCTATCAAAAGCTTGAGCTTGGCTTGTTATAGGTTTCGAGCTAATTTTTGGGCTTGAGCTTGGGCTTGAGCTTGATAAAAGCTTGCAGAGCAGGCACCGCTCTCATCGGATTACATGCCAGGACCAGAGTACACTAAGTACTTGGCCCCATCTGATGAGGAGGTTCCCGTTGAGGATCAGCCTTATGCTGCTGCTGATTCACCCATAGCCTTATCTTCGGGCTACATTGTCAATTCAGATCTGGAGGAGGATCCAGAGGATGAGTCATAGGATGGTCCCACGTACTATCCAAACGACGGAGGAGATGATGATGATGATGATGATGATGATGACTCGTCGGGGTATGATGCTAACGACGAGGACGAGGAGGAGGGCTCTGAGAAGGATGAGGATGAGGAGGAGGGGGAGGAGCACCTAGCTCTGGCCGACTCTACTATTGTTGCTTCTCTAGTTGTGGACCATGTCCCCTTCGCTAAGGAGACAGAGCCATTCGAGACTGATGAGTTTGCAGCGACATCACCACCACCACCCGCATATCGTACCACTGCTAAGATGTCCATCCGAGCTCAAACACCTATACCATTTCCGTCTGAGGCAGAGGTTGACAGAATTTTTGCCATACCTACTCCGCCACCATCACCACTCACCTCATTATCATCACCACTTCCTCGGATACCCTCACCACCATTTCCTATACCATCACCACCTACTACTTGCCCTACTTACACTGAGGCACCTTTGGGCTACAGGGCAGCCGGGATCCAGTTGAGGACTGCATCACCACCACCATTACCTTTATCCTTACCACTACCATTACCACCACCTATCATACTTCCACACACCAGAGCATCCATGGTTTTGATAAGAGCTACCGCACCGTCCACCTACATCCTAGCACCTCGATCCAGGACACCACCATCACGGACACCACCAATCTTACACATACCATTACCTACATCATCATTACCTCTAACTTTACTCTATACTGATGATAGAGCGGATGTTCCCGAGGCTATGTTCCCACCTTGGAAGAGGTTTTGCATTGCTCCCGGTCCCAGATTTGAGGTCGGGGAGTGTTCTTCTGTTGCTGCTGCTAGGTCTACTGGAGGTTTTAGAGCAGATTATGGTTTTGTTGGCACTCTAGATGCTGAGATTAGACATGACCCAGATAAAGAGGTACCACTGGCTACTTTGGCAGAGTTGAGTCAGAGGCTGCAGAGGAGATACCACTGATGTCTGGGTGGACCCAGCAGAGGCTGCAAAGGAGATACCACTGACTACTTTGGCAGAGTTGAGATAGAGGATGACAGATTTTGTCACTATTGTCAGACATTCTCTATTGCCTTATGAATCTGCCAATCTCAAAACGAAAATAAAATTAAATCAAGATAAGAGATTCTTCTATTTCTAAATATACCACATCTACGAAACTGGAATAAACCGAAGAGATGATGTCGAGACGATATATATATTTTTTCGCAAAGTTAAACAAACGATGATAGTAAATAAAAAAAACGACAACGATCTTTTATAAAAGTTGATGGAATAAAAGAAAAGAGCTCCTAAAATAAAGATGCCAAAATATTTGGAAAGCTTAGAAAATAACTAAATAAAAACACTTACTTGAATATAAATGAAACTTTTAATCCAATAAACCCATATCATTGCTTGCTTCCAAATCACTTGATTACATAAAAGCTTAAGAACAAAGAAATGCAGGAAAAGACATAAGAGTAAATTACAGGAAACTGTAAATAACTTAAAACAGAGCTACCCTACTCCTAGATGATTTTCAATGTGTGATTTTCATCTCTATTTATAGGGGAATGTTGTGCATCTTGTGAGGAAAAACAGTCAATCACCTTCAAAACCTTCTAAATTGCTTATGGAAAGCAATAATCACAGCCAATCAACTTAAAATCGCCCATTTATTACTTTAACATTTTCCATTTAATTTGAAACTGCACATTAATTGCTTTGACCTTGACCATTCAATGCGTCATTTTTTGCTCGTATTTTATTATACTTTCAAATGTAGATGAAGCGGGTAAGTGGCGTTAGTGTAGGGACTAACGATGTCATGGATTGAGGACTAACGATGTGATATGTTTATGGTATAGAGACTAACAGTCGTTAAGTCCTTATTTGGGCTTTTTTCTTGGGCCGATTCTTTTTATTATTATTTGGGCCGGTTTACAAAATGTCCCCAGCTCCAGCTTTTCTTTACAATCTCGTGCTCGGTTTTGTCTGATTTTTGCCTTGTTTTTTGTCTTTTCGTTGATATCCGATACATGCACAGTACACAACACAAAACAAGCATATATTTGGCATTTTATGTTTGTTTTTGGTCATTTAAGCTCGTTTTATTGAGATAAAGTATGTGTATTTAAGCACATACCAAAACCCCTCATACTAAACTATGGTTGTGTCCTTACGCAATGAAATAAATTTATGTTTAGAAAACCAAAAATTTTAACCCCTCTAAATTAAATACCTTAAAAAGTAGCAAAGTGTAAAATTAAAAGTGATTAAAAAATTATTAGTTTTTTAAACACTCCCCGTTTACCATTTTCTTTCTTGCACACATATTTTTCTTATTTTCCATTATGTACAACATGCTTGACTTTCATTATTGATAATAACATTTAAGATCATTGAATAAGAAACACCTCAATCTTAAGGTGCCCTAGAAAGATAAATTCATCGTCCTTGATTTTTCACCTATTCCCAAACTAAGCTTAAAAATAAAATCATTGTTAATTACAAGTTGGGATACTAACGCTACTCATATTTGTAATTTGTGTAAAACTTTTTCTCCCGACAATTATTATATATTAAGGTGTGTGTGCCCAGTTTGAGTTTTGACCATCCAACCCACGTTTTTAGATAGTTATAACCTTTCCAAGTTTCATGTTCCACTTTTAGTTATATGAATTCAAAGGTGAGATTGTCCCATGTAGCAACATTTCTTCTCGGCATATCCCAACCTCGTCGGCTAAGTGACCAGGCTTTTGACACCCCTCAGAGAATAATTTGTTGAGACCTTCCGACTTTTGAACCCTTTACTAAAAACTTTCCGTAAAACTTAGTAAGTTTATAACTCAAAGCAAGCTAATTCCTCCAAAATTAAGACATTGTAGGTAAGTTAATTCCTTTAGAGTGACTTTCTTCTCGGAACCTCCCGACCTCATCGGTCAAGTGCCCAGGCTTTTGACACCTCACAGAGAATACTAATCAGAATTAACAAACGTCTGGTTTCAAAATTTTGTAGGGATTAACAAGTTTAAGCTCAAAAGAATGTCTAAATTTTAGAAAAAGACATTTTCTCTTTATTTATTAAGCAACATATACTAGCAACATTATTATATTTTTCACATCATTTTCATTTTTTCATTTTTTTCGTATTATTTTTTTTTCAACATTAATATTTACACCGTATACAAGGAAAATTTCTTTTTAGAAAATTACAACATATTTTTGATCAAAAACTCTTATTTATCAATTCATCGATAAAGCTTTTTACTTTAAAAAATGTTGATCTTAACGGACTTTTAAGAGTGATAAAACTCTAAGTTGTCTTTCAAAAAGAGCACGTGTTATTAGTCATTTTAGAAGCTACTGGGAGAAAAAGCCACAAATTACACTTATGAGCTTTTAAGATTTCCAACCAATCCTTGCTTAGCATTCCAACTTATATTTAACTCAATCATTTCTCGTTTTTCGCAAATTTAAAATCTTTAATAAAAAGATCTGCGAATGCTTAGCCAAATAAAATTAAGCTTTGCATATTAAAGTCATTTATGGAAACTTGCAAAATCTTGACCTTTTGAGCTAGAATTCGCATTTTAAAGCTTCTTGTATAAAAGACTAGCAAAAGCTCATACATTTATAAAGGTTAAGGGAGTAAGCTAGAGCTCAACATGCTCGGTCAAGTCAAAAATTATTCTTATTCTCACTAGCGAAAAGTCAACATTTGTGATAAACACTTATTTTATTTTTGCAAAATTTTTAAATTTTGGCCTAAAATCATATTTATTTGTATTTTCTTGGTAAAACGGGGTTACATAAAAGACATAGACAAATGCAAGTGGGATCAAATCGATAGATTCCCCCTCATACTAGAACGATACATTGTCCTCAATGTGGGGGTTGCCACTCCCCTCATACTAATTTCAATGTATATTCCTAATATAAAAGGGAATTTCACGTAAATCTAAAGCCGTTTATTAATTATGCCAAAGATTAAACGTTAGTCAATAAGATCAAGGATATAGGATTCCTAAAATATGCAAAGGAATGAAGACCGAGTGAGCATTGGACAAAACCACGAGCACGAGAGTCTTCATAATCTGGGTAATCCTGGCAATCATCACAGACAACAAAAACATAAGATTGGAAGAGGCGAGCCCCCTCACGTCACACTTATTAGAGAATAGAAAGAAGACAAAAACACGGGTTGCCTCCCTAGAAGGGCTTTGTTTATGTTAACCGAGTCACGAGCTTGACTTGACCCCGAATTTACTTGTCCATGGGGAAGGTTTGGAGATCCGGGATAACCATGGGTGGTATGTCCCCTCCAAAGTAATGTTTGAGTCTATGACCGTTCACCTTGAAGTTAGGTCCGTTGGTTGAAGATAACGCAATGGTACCATAAGAGAAAACTTGGGTGATGGTGAACGGTCCGGTTCAGCGGGTCTTAAGCTTGCCCGAGAAAATCTTTAATCAGGAATTGAAGAGAAGGAGTCGATCACCAACGTTAAAGAAGCGGTTCTTGATTTTGGATTCGTGAATCTTCTTCGTTTTCACTTTGTAAATTAAATAGTTCTCGTAAGCTTGATCATGAAGTTCATTAAGTTCATTCATTTGAACTCTTCGGTGATCACATGCGGTCTTAAGGTCGAAGTTGCAATGCTTCAAGGCCTAATATGCCTTATGTTCAAGCTCGATGGGAAGATGACAAGCCTTTCCGTACACAAGCTTATAAGGAGTACACCCGATGGGTGTCTTAAATGCGGTACGGAAAGCCCATAATGCATCTTCCAACTTATCGGACCAAGAAGCATGGTTTTCACCTATGGTTCTTTCTAATATACGTTTTAAACCACGATTTGAAACCTCTACTTGTCTACTCGTTTATGGATGATACGCGGTAGAAAGTTGGTCGATAACCCCATATTTAAGCATGACCTTTGCGAATTGGTCATTGCAAAAATGAGTACCGCGATCACTAATAATAGTACGAGGAGTTCCAAAATGGGCGAAGAGAGATTTTAAGAACCTACAAACAACTCGGGCATCATTAGTGGGGAGCGCTTTCGTTTCCACCCATTTAGACAAGTAGTCTACTACCACGAGAATGTACTTGTTCCCCCGAGAAGACGGGAACGGGCCCATAAAGTCGATGCCCATATGTCAAAGATCTCGCAAACTTGAATTGCATTTTGAGGCATTTCATCATGTTTCGAGATTTTACCTTGACGTTGACAAGCGTCACACCGTGTGACCAAGTCATAGGCATCTTGATAAATCATTGGCCAATAGAAACCGGAATCAAAGACTTTCTTAGCGGTGTAGTTGGCACCATGATGTCCCCCGATGGGTCCATTGTGGCAACCTGTGAGGATATCAACAGCTTCTTGGCTGTACACACACCGTCTAATCACTTGATCTACACAAATTCTAAGGGGTCGTCCCAAAAGTAATGCTTAATGTCCTTAAAGAATTTCTTCTTTTGTTGGGATGACATCCCTTTCACAATAAAGTTCCCCGCGTGGTAATTTGCAATATCGGGAAACCATGGGGTGTTAGAATCACCACGAAAAGTCACCATCCTAAGTGTCTGGAGTGGAAATGTTTTGGTAATTTCCTTTTTCCCAGGATCACTTTGATGGGGATTCTCTAGTCTAGACAAGTGGTCGGCCGCTAGATTCTCCGCTCCTTTTTATCACGGATAATGACATCAAATTCTTAGAGGAGAATAATCCAACAGATCAATCTTGGTTTAGCATCTTGCTTAGCAAGAATATACTTGAGAGCCGAGTGGTCTGTATACACTATGGTCTTCGACAAGACTAGATACGGTCAGAATTCTCAAAAGCATACACCACGGCTAATAATTCTTTTTCTATCGTGGTGTAATGAGCTTGGGCATCGGTCATAGTCTTGCTCGTATAGTGTATTGGCTAAAAATGTTTGATCTTTCATTTCCCTAGGACTGCCCCAACTGCAAAGTCACTAGCATCACACATAATTTCAAAGGGCAAGTCCCAATCGAGGGCAACTAATATCGGAGCTTTGGTTAGTTTCTTCTTAAGGGTCTCAAATTCCTGTCTACACTCGGTCGAGAAAATGAATGGAGTCTCTTTTTCAAGAAGATGGGTCATTGGCCGAGCGATTTTAGAAAAATCTTGAATAAATAGACGATAAGACCCAGCGTGACCTAGAAAACTCCGAATTCCCTTGACGGGCGTGTGAGGAGGTAATTTTGCAATAACATCAACTTTTGCCCTATCTACTTCAATCCCAGATTTCGAAATCTTATGGCCGAGGAAAATGCCCTCTTTGACCATGAAGTGGCACTTCTCCCAATTTAGAACAAGATTGGTGTCTTCGCACCTTTTGAGCATTTTGTCTAAATGGGAGAGGCAAGATGAGAAGGAATCCCCAAAGACCAAGAAATCATCCATGAAGACTTCCATTGTTTCCTCGATCATGTCGTGGAAAATGGCCATCATGCACCTTTGGAACATGCCAGGAGCATTACATAAGCCGAAAGGCATACATCGATAGGCAAACATTCCATAAGGGAAAGTGAAAGTTGTCTTCTCTTGGTCTTGCGGGTCAATAGGGATTTGGAAATACCTAGAGAATCCATCTAAGAAACAATAGTACTCGTTCCC